>VZZY01013165.1:153511-280354 GCA_013400335.1 Eurystomus gularis | reverse complement strand
CGACCCGGCCTGCTCTGCCTGCATTGCTGCTAGCCCGCCGGCCAGCCCCCTTGCCCGCCAGCCCCCGAACCCTTCGCCCTCCTCTGCCTTCTCCCGCCTCCTGCCTGCCCACCCTGCGCTCCTGTCCTCCTGCCCTCCCTTGCCTGCCCTCCCGCCGCCCTGCCCCCGCACAGGCCCGCTTCCCGCCCGGGCCCCGGGCCCCAGCCAGGGTGTGCTGGAGGCGGCGGCAGAAGCTCCCCCGCAATAACCTGCGGCCTCCCCGGGCGAGGGGGAGCGGTGTGAAAGCCGCTGGAGACGAGCTTGCTGGCGACGAGCCGCGGGCAGGCCTGGCTCGGCCCTGTCCCGGCTTGGTGCCGCAGGGTCCCATGTATAGGCGCCTGGAAGTGCGCTTTACTGCGTATGATCTGCCGAGTTTTACTGTTTTCTTAAGAAAAAATGAAGCCGGTAAGAAGGAGGGATCCGAAGTTATAATTTGTTGAAAAAGTTTGGTCTCCTCAAGTGCTCCAGTGTGTTTCTGGCGGTGCTGGGCAGGGGTGCTGTAGAGACCATCACCAGGGAGCCGGGCAGAGCTGGGGTTGGGATGGAGGCAGGGGAGGCCTCCAGGCCAGCAGCTCCTCCTAGGGCAAGGTGCTGTCAGCAGGCAAGGGCCTGCAGCTTGCAAGAGCCCTGGTGTGTGGCTGAAAGGATGCCCTGGGAGCCACAGTAGAATGGCCTGATGTGCCACAGATATTTCCGGTTTTGATTTCGTTTGATTTTAATCCAGGGGCCATGACTGATACATCCCATCTTCTCTGTTCCTATTTTCCAGAGTTTGGAGCATGTGAGGAGTTGCCAGAGGAATCACTAATATTTTAATTTCTGCTTCTTCAGGTATGAAGATCGTATATGGCTTTATGTTTTTGATCTTCCTTTAGCTGGTGTTAGTTTGGGAATTTCTGTATAAGTGATGCCAGTATAAGCTCAGTGATTACACAGGTCTTTTTATGGAGTGATATCTTGACCCATCTACATATAGAGGCTGTAAATGTGCACAGGTCTATGTGCTCCTGACTTAATATAAACGCTGCATCTTGTGACAGCGGTTTGTGATGGATTCTTAGTGCAGCAGCTCAGGCTCACAGTTGCTTCCACTGTGTTTCACTGCAGTCTTTGGGCCTTATTCCTGTTTTCTCATGACCCAGTAGTCTTTTTTTTTTTTTTTTGAGGAGGCTTGGTATTGTTTTGCAGATGCTTGGCCTGATGCGTGATGCAGCAGGTCACATGTAGTGGTGGGTCCTCCAGTGACTGTCCCTGTGGGAAGTGTGCATTTTGCTTCCTGAAATACATGCATGAAAGAAAGCAGCAACAAGAGACAGGTGGAGTGAAATCCCTTTTTTAGCACAGGACATAGTCAGCAGCCATCACCCCATTTTAAATGCAGTCAAATAACCCTATAGTAGCTCGCTGCTTTCTGAGGCCTTGTGGCTGGTGACTTACAGCTTTTCACAAAGTATGTAAAATGGAGTTGATCAGAAATCCCCAGTAGACAAAAGAATATCTTAAGTCCCATTTTGTTGAATAGATGGCGTTATTGGCAGGCTGAGTGAGACGTTCAGCCAAGACAACTCAAGTGGATTTGTGAGTACCCAGATGCCTGCGTAGATATTTTCTGGTGCGTGCAGGCCCGCTGATACTCTGTGCTGCAAAAGCAAACAATGGTGTAAGTAGCTGGGCTGTGATGTGGTTGCTGTGGTGAACTGGAGCTGTAATTCAGTGGCTGAGAGACCTGGATTCAATTCTGTGCTCCACCACAGACTTCCCATCTGAATGGAGCCTATCTCTTTAGTCTGTCTGGGGTGGTCTGTGTTGCACAACACAGTGTCGTGCAGAGATCCTGGCGCTGGTATCAGCTAAAGTCTAGCTCTGGGACATGGTGCAGGCCTCCCTGGGAGCTCTTTAGCCCTGCTGAGGACATGAGCCTGCATTGGTGACCCTGTCTGCCTGCTCTGGACCCAGGAGACTTCACAGTGTTTGGAGCTAATGGCAGATTGCTAGCACAGCACTGAGGTGCAAGATATGGGCAGACTTTCTCTTCCTTTCCCATCTGCAGTAGTTTGATCTGCTTCACAGAGAAGGTCTGCATGTAAATAGGCTAGTGATTGTGAGTTGCAGTCACAGTGAAGAAGGCCACTGATACGTGTGAGAGTGATACCATTTTATCCCTATCCTGCATAGGGGTCTACGAGTACGTGAGGGATAGCGTATGGAGCGTCTGCCACAGAGTCTTCGTCAGGGCTTCAGGCAGAGCCTAGTGCTCCTGTTTCTTTCTCACATGGCTCAACATGAGACCTCCTTGCTTGTGAGCGAAGGTAATAGTGACCTTCTGTGGGGCCCAGTCTCCGTTCCCAGTAGCACTGTGTTTGTTAAGGGAGCTCGCATTTTCCTAGGGAACGAACAATGCCTGACTGTAGATGGGTTTTGAACTCCTATCTGTGCCTTATCTGCCTCTGAAAAGGCAAACATGAAACTTCAGCTGTTTATTTGCCTGCATGCTTTTAAGATATCACAACCTTGAAAGTACAGTGGCTGAGCTTTTCGCTTTTGGATTGATGATCTCAGTGCCAACAAATGTTTTTCAAATGTGAAGTGAATCCTGTCCTCTTCCCACTTGATTCTCCGTGCCCTGTGCCCCAGCTCCATCCACTTTTTTTTCCTTTCTGGGGTTTCACCTGTATTTAATAGTCTGGATCAAGATAGAGACTGGAAGAGTCAAGAGATGTAATAGGGAAAAGTTCTTGACCACTGGAGGCAGTTGGCACAGGATGTGGGTGTGCAACATGGACAGAGAAGTGGCTTCCCTGCTCAGTTCCATCTGCAAGAAGACACTGCAAGAACAGACCATCAAAAGTGTCAGTTTCTCAGGGAACATTTTGGATCAAAACACTGCTCTTCAGAACAAAGGGATAATTTCTTTACTTCCCATCCTTTGTGACTTCAGCGCAGCTACTCCCAGTGGATACACAAGTCAGGCAGATTCAGTCTCATGACTCAGCAAAGCAGAAATATTACAGAAGTGTTGGGCTAAATGCTTAAATAATTGCCTTGCAACCAGGAGCATTTGCAGGAGTGCGCACTGTGATACACATTATACATTGCTTCTTGCTAGTGGGACAGTACCCTGCAATCAGACCCCACAGATGGGCTTGCATAACGTTTGCTGAGCCTAAAACTTTTTCTGTATGTAAAAAATGACTAAACCTCCATTTTCAGCATCATATGCCAGATGCTAGCCTGTCTTTGAATGGCTGAATTCTTGCCTTTTTACAACATGTTGCAAAATTGATTCAGACTGAAGCACAGAATTTACAGCAATTTAGGAGAAGACTGAAGACTGTGTCTGATGAAGCCCCCGCCCAAGTCAGCATTATGAGATGAGGGCACCTCAGTTGGGCAGCGCAGTCCCCTCAGATCAGGCCAGGCTTGTGTCACTTGGGTTTCATTGAGAAGCAGGTAACCATCTGAACCATGCACTGAGTTGCTGGGCGTCAGATGAGAACCATGCATCAGATTCTGCTCTGATGCAGGATTTTTGCTGTGACTACCTGTCTGGGGACTTCAGATCTTAATGGTCACTGAAATTCTGGTGGAAACATGAGAAGTTAAAATGCCTTTTTTTTTGGAGGTATAACAGCACTGACTCATTAGCTCACAGCTGCCCTGACATTTTATCAACAGGAGAAGGGAGCTGCACAACTCTGGATCAACACAGTAAATACTGAATGACAAATGAGTTGGCCACACCGCTGCATTGGTATAGTTCAGTCTCGGTAACAGAGATCTCCAGTGGTGTCTCTCCATGGGGATGTTTCCAGGGTGGTCTCTGCAGGGTGGTGATTTTTCAACTGGAGGAAGAGGAGAGGATGCTGTAGCTTTTTGACAGGACTCGGTTGTTACACACACAGGAAACACCTCGAGGGGGTCTGGCAGGGAAATGTGCTTAATTTGAAATCCAGCAGCTGAAACAATGTCAGCGCTGGGGGAGCAGCAAGCAGAAACCGGAGGGCAGTGCTGTGGCTTATGCTGCAGCCTTCATCATTCCCTCGGGCATTTTGCAGCCCCGAAGTTCAGCTCTGAAATGTAAGTCAACCACTCAAGGGTTTCAGCGACTGGTTGTTTCACTTCTGTGTTATTATGGGCTGTGTGGAAAACTTAATTTATTAGTAAATCAGAGAGAACTGGTAAGTTATTCTAGATACTAGGATTCATTAGGCATTCAGGCTCTGAACAAGGCAGATGGGCTTCAAAACCACGAGACAGCTCTTCTGGGTGCACTTCTGCCCGCTATGTCTGAAACATCAGTCAGGTGGTGTGATGTGCATACGTGCCAAGCATTTGAAGGCAGGCAGTGTTTTGGTTTCTGTTGGGCAGCTGCTGGGATGTGCTACATGTGATGGAAGCCTAGCCTCTGCTCTGCACCAGCGTGGCACCTGCCTGAGGTCTGTCAAACCCTGTCCTTCGGCAGCACGGATGTTGCTCTTGTCACTCATCTCCAAAAAGGCCCATGTAGGTCATTCCTGAACCATGTGGCACTGATAGGCTGCCAGGCACTGTGCAGCAGATGAGCTTGTTAGAAAGGTGCAGGGTACATGTGCTGAGTAGAAACTGATTGGATATTTCTTTCTTAATTTCTGTTTCTCCAAGATGCTTCTGCCCTCGTCTGTGCCTTTAGAATTGTGACCCTCATCGGTGCCGGGTGCAGCCTTCTACGGGACGGGCAGTATCGTCACGCAGCCAAGATGGTGGCATTTAACTGGAAGGTGAGGATGTTTCACTTTTATAAAGCAGTGAATTTCCGTTCTTTCAAGCAGATGCATGTAAGATTGTAAGATGTATTTGAGTGGGTCCTGTATTTAAAGATGGTTTCCTTGCCTAGGTAAAGGTTGTTTAACCTCTCTGCATCTCAGGGACGGAGGACTCGTCGTTGTTGTCCTTTCTTGCCATACGTGCTTGCACTCTGTCGGTTGGCCCCAGTACTTGCTACTGGGGCCTCACTCATAGACCTGAGCACCGTGCTCTGCAGAACATAGAGCAAGCTATGCTCTGCTCACCTCTGCTCCTCCTGGCTTTCCTCTTTCCAGGCTTTTGTCCAGCTGCTCTTTCCTCAGCTCCTTTCATTACTGCAAAGTGTGTTCTCCACTGCGTCTTCTAGTGTATTGGGGCCATAAACACTGCAGGGTACGTGTGTAAGGAGCAGAACTGCTTGAGCAAGTTCCTCATGCATTAACAATTGTAACATGTTAAATCAAACCCTTTGTCAAGAAAGCAGTGCTAACCCCGTGCCTTGGCTTTACCTTTCTTGCGTTGCAGGGCTGTGGTTTAAAGAGATTGCCACTTTTAGAATGTGGAGAGATTGACAGAGGATCATATTTTTTTTTCAAAATTAGAGGAGTGGCCTAATGTCAAAGGTAACATGCAGCTTATAGAGATCTGTGTTATAGAAGACCACACTTGAGCCTCTGATGTGTGGACTTCAGGGGACACGCTAATGCTGTATGGATAGAAGGTGTTCTCTAAATTCCATAGCTTGGCAGTGGCCAAACAGCTGTACGAGGTGCTAGAAGGCCTGGTAAGGGTACAGAGAGGTACTGGGAGGCTTGCTAAAGGGGACCTGGCATTGTGAACCTATGTGCATCACTGAAAGACTGGACCAATCCTGCTGGCCAGGTGGCTCTTTGAAATAGTGGGCTGGGAAGTTCATGTACCTTCAATATCATTCTGGAATTGACATCTTTCACCGAGTGCCTGTGCCATTCTCATTGTATTTGTATTCTGAGTTCACAGTGTTACCCATTTGCATTTTATTTTCCACTCCATGTGCACTTACAGTGACATGCTTTTATAACATTGAAATGTGCCGTGCAACTTCAGTGGTTCCAGACAGACATTAAAAACTCCTGAAACTGAGTCATTGGAGGCTGTGAGTTTTTTACTTGTGTTCTGGATCAAAGGCATTTATTGATACCTTCCAGATCTGGGCAAGTTAATTGCAAAACTACCATGGATTAAAATTTCTAGGAACACAAAAGTGTCTTTGGGGATCACGTCTGATAGCAGATAGGCACAGATCCACCGCTCATGTGAGAACTGTTCAGAAGTGTTTCCACTTTTACAATAATCCTAATACACTCAGTTCTTCCCCTTTTTCAGCTCCAGATTGTGTCCATGTTCCATTTGCTGTAAAGCGAGCAAAAGCAACAAAGGCCTGTTCTAAGAGGCTTCATGTACAAACCTGAGCTTGGTTTTGTCCTTTTCCTAGACGTGATCTGCCTCAAGTTTTCTACAGAAAAAAAAACATTACCAGAGGAGCATTACCGTGGCTTTGAATAATGCTGTTGCTGTAGGAAGCTGTATAGCATCCCTGTAGATTCATTTTCAGTTGTCCAAGTGTTCCACTAACTGCCTAAATGTATTATTTTGCATTTCAGGCTTTGGAGAATTTCCCATTGCTGATGTACATTTTGGCAGCTAAAACATTGATTCTTTGCTTAGCATTTGCTGGAGTTAAAATGTACCAGAGCAAAAAAATTGAAGAAAAACTGAAGAGGGAACGTGAAGGGAAATTGAAAGCAGAAGCAGAGAAGAAGTGTGATTGAAGAGTCTCTCAGGTATAGAATTTATTCAACATCTTGGTGTTCAACAATGGCATTGACATATTAATCCCATTATGCTTTGACTTGGATGCATTTGGATTGTGCAATTAGAACTATCACCATTATCTGAGTTCTTACAATATTTATCTCCTATGATGTTTCAGCATATTTGCGCACCCATATCATGCCCATTCTTTGTAGGAACTGCAGTTACCACCAGAAAACTTGGTAGCCATGGTTTGTGATTTAAGAGATCTTAGCACAGTATTCCTTGTCCACTTTTCATCTCCCTGGATTTTTTATGCCCAGCCAGTTGCACAGGAAGTCCTGATGCATAAAGAGATGGTTAAATTGGGCAAAAAATGCATGAGAGGCATGCCAGACAGGATGATGCAATTAGACCTCTTCAGTTGCATAATTAAGACAGAAATGAATGAGGCATTCCGTATTAGTGAAATACATGACAAGTTATAGATAGTTAGCTGGAAGGGCCAAATCTCATGCCACAGAGCTTCCCAAGGTAACAGAAATGCTGCAAGTTATGCTGTGTAACATCCACGATTTATACTCCACTGGGAAAAACAGACCTCTTTCTGCATAAAAGAGCAAAATGAACATTACAAAATCTCTGGAAGTTTTGGGTTTTCATTTCCCATGTGCTGAATCTCTTCCCTCTGTTTTCAAAGTTTAAGCAATTATTTAAGCAATTATTGCCTTATTGGATCAATTCTGTAAGCAGAATGAGTACTGCCTAGTGCTAAGGTTGTATTCCCTGATTTGTTTGGGTTTCGGCTTGTTTCACGTCTCTCCGTTCCTGCCAGCCCTTTGTAAGCTCAGTGGGAGTTTGATGTAATGTTACTCTTCAGTAAACTAAAAAACTTACTTTCCCCTTTTGAGATCACCACCTCACATATGAAGAGAGTTTCAGTTTTTAGAAGTGTTTACTAGTTTTAATTTCAAACCTATCACTATTTTATTTCCTGCAAGAAGGATTGGAAGTTGTGACTAGAAATGGGGTCCTGGAAATAACCGTGGGAAAGAAGTGGTTCATTTGCATAGAAAAAACAAATACAAAGGTGTTTTTCAGTCTCTTCTTTATGTCTGAGTGGACATATGCCATTTTAAACTTTTATTTTAAATCAATTTTGCTAGCCACTGGAAAACACTGGGAGAAACTTCTTTCCATTTTTGCAGAGATAACTTGGAGTAAGTTACATGGAGCTTTGTTGCTAAACAAATGAGAGATGGGCTGCCCTGCAAGTAAGCAAGCTGCTTGTGATGAGGAGACCATATTGTGCTATGTGTGCAGTGTTAGGTCCCAGAGCGTTCTGTTTGGCAAAGTCCATAGCCCAAGGGACTGATGCACCAGGGTAACGAGCTCATCCCTCAAGGCCTCTGTGCCCAGCATGTGATGTTGACACCTTGTTGGATGACTGGCACTAAAGCATCTCTGATTTTGCAGAGAATACTCTGCTTGCCCTGTCACCCAGCGTTGCCCACTGGAGGACCAGTCCTTCCTAAATTCTGCCATCTCTCGGGTTGTCAGCCGTGTCTTTCTATAATGGGATTGCAAGGAGAGGTGAATTCTCCTACCCTAAAAATGGTTCCCCAGTGTCAGTGCCAGAGAGCAGTGATTAGCTCTGATTGCAGCGTGCCACGTGGGCAGGCAGATTTAGCCCGTGTGCTGCCAGCATTTCATGCCTGCTGTTCTCACTGCTGTTTCCCCACCCTGCAGATTTTCTGACACTTGGCAGCTTGCATTGGATTCCTTTCCTCGGAGAATGAAGCCTTCCTGTAGGTGAAGGATGTGTCAAAGGAATAAAACCCTCAAGAGTAACGTTCACTTAAACTGTATCTCAACTTTTTATATATACAGCAAAATATCTAAGCTTCTATTTATGCAATAAAATATCCTTTGTAAAAAAAATTTAAAAAGTAATGGCCTTGGTTGCTGCTTACTCAAATACTACAGATAGAGCTGCAGGGGAGGCAGTTTTTAAAGCTTATCTGCAAGGAGGTGGTTGGTTTTAAAGAGAAAAACACTGAGTCCATCGTGGATGTGTACAGGGTTCATGGACAGACAGAAGGAAATGGAGAGGGCTCTGTGCAGCTTCTTCAGAGCAGCTGCTTCCTGCAAGGGTGTAAATCTGAGACTTGTGGGCCCTTTGTTGAATCTAGATGGACAAACCCAGGAGAGGAGCTTTTCCAGGCAGGTCTTTTCTCAGACCACTTTCTTCACCTAGCATTCCTTAGATTAATGCAAATGAGTGTCACCTTTGAGGAAGTTTCATGCTAGGAGGTTTAGTGTGTCATTTTGCTGTGCACAGTATCTGAGAACTGCGTATGGCTCTCCATTTACTACTCGGCCTGTGAAACGGAGGGGGTTTTCATTGCCATCGCTTGCTATTCCTGCATGTGCAGTAACACCAAATCCTGGGGCACATAAGCTAACTTGCTCAGAGTAGGTTACTTAACAGAGTAGATTTTTTGCACGGAAATAAAGACTTAGGCATGTGTAGCAGTGCCAACAGGTACATTTGCCTTCACATTTCCCCTCATGTTTCCATTACAAAACACTTCCTAGAGCCCTGTATCTTCTGGAAGTTAAGATGAAGTTGCAATCTGACAGTGAAGCTGGGTGAGGAGGGAGGAGGAGAGGTGGAGGGCCCATGGAGAAGCTGTAGGAGTCCAGCAGAATGTGGGACGCCTCTGGGGTGGCTCAGTCCTGCCCTCTCCCTGCGGCAGCAGGCTGAGGTCCTTGCTGTGGTCACACCAGTGCACGCTGCTGCTGCATCTGTCTCGCAAGTGCTACCTGACTAGGTTTGTGTGCAGCTGATAGAGCTGATGCTCAGAGCGCTCTTGCTGTGGTAGAGTTACTCATGGGGAACTGCAGTGACTTTTAAAATCTCACCATTGATGTGGTCACACTGGTGGCTGGGGAGTAAAAGTATTGCAGAAACCCATTCCCAGGACAGAGCGATATCCTTGCCAGGCCATGGAATTTATAGTGCCATTGGAAAACAGCAGTTTTCCTCTACGCTCTCAGCAGTCATCTGTGTATGCAAAGGTAGAACTGAATCGTAATTTAATTAAATGGCTCTGTGGTGCTTGGTGAGAACAGACTGTCACTAACCATCGCCATTAAACAGCCACTGAGAGAAACGCACCAAGGTATTTAGCTAAGCGACGTGCCCAGACCTTAACAGGAAATTGTCAGGCCTGTGTAGTGTCCACCAGCTTCAAGAGTAAGCAGTGTCTTGGCTTCATGCAGTCAGCAGTTGCCTTTGAATATTGCCCCCAGTCTAGATTTTTTTAGACTCTGAACCAAGAGTAGGTTTTTCTAGACCAATAGTAATAATGAGCTTTTTTTGACAGCAAATGTATTCTCTGCTTCAATACAATTGCTCTGTAACCAAAATCAAAGGTACGCAATCCCCCTTTAAAGCAAGTCATTTGGCGTCAAAGCAATTGGGCACCATTTAGCACCCAAAGCAATCAAGGCTGGCGTTAAAATCTGGGGCACTTACCTTTCCAACCATGTGCAAGAAGGGAATTAACACAAGGAGCCTCTTTTTTTCACTGACATGAATGGGAGAAAGCAGCTGTGAGGAGTCCCTTCAGAAGTCCTCCACATCACCGCTTTTTTACCTCTCTAGCCAAATCAGAAAGTGTCTTTGTACATCTAAGACTTCAAATCTAGTTCAACCTGCCTACTTTTTTCCTTAACTTCAGAGTAGCACTACAGGTAACCCCTAGAGCTTGTGATGGGTGTTGCAGCAGCAAATATCCTAGAGTTTCCAAAACAAGAATCAATCGTAGAATCATAGAACGCTTTGAGTTAGGAGGGACCTTTAAAGGTCATCTAGTCCACAACTCTGCAGTGAGCAGGGACAGCTTTAACTAGATCAGGTTGCTCAGAGCCCTGCCCAGTGTGACCTTGAATGTTTCCAGGGATGGGGCATCTACCCCCTCTCTGAGCAACCTGTTCCAGTGTTTCACCACCCTCATTCCTTGTGTCTAGTCTGAATCTACCTTCTTTTCATTTAAAACCATTACCCCTTGTCCTGTTGCAACAGGCCTGCTAAAAAGATTGTCTCCATCTTTCTCATAGGAAGAAGAGATCTTGCCCACTTCCAAACCTGAACCAATATCTGTTCCCTGACATACCAGGGTAGAGTTTTGATCTATGCTACCACTGGATAGGTTACAGCAGGTTTTTTTTTAATCCTTGGGCATCTTATGTACTGCAAGTTGCAGCCTTGAACAAGAAAATATGCTGACACTGGGGGGAGACACCAGCTCAGATTTGTTTCTGTTTCTTTTTCAGAAACCAAGCTGGGGGCCTCAGAATCTGGTTTCTTACAGAAAGAAGGGTTATATGATTAGTCCTGGCAAGTTTAAAAGAGGAATAGAGAATTCAATTCGATTTGATTTCTGCAAGTGAGAGAAGGCAGCAAGGACAGAGAGCCTTGAAGTGCTGCTCAGTGTGTATGAGCAGCTTCTTAAGACAGCAGAGGATCTACACAGGATCCTCTTGTAGATGGTTCTGTCCCAGAAAGTAAGCCAGGTCACACTCTTCTGGTGCCTACAAAACTACAGTTTCTCTCCTCTGTTCCATAAAATTACTCTCTTCAGAAAGATCATTCATGTTGTATAGATGGGCAGCTTAACCTTATGCAGCATCTCACTTGCACGGGTCTTTCACAATTGGATGCTGTCATTGTCACCCGTGCCAAGTGCTGAAGACAGAGAAAATAAAAGGATTACTGGCTTTTAAACTCCTAGTGCTTGCACCTTTAGGCTGCAGGCCATGTGTTTTTAAACAAAAGCTGAAATCCTTGTGTAGTAATAAAGAAAGGAGCTGTTGGAATTTTAAGGGGGAAAAATAAATCTCACAGGTCCTGAGGCAACTTAAATGGCTGCTGGAATAGGGTTCTTCCAGTCTGAAGGAGCTCAGTAACTGTGGGGTATCTGTGGTCCTTAAAGTGAAAAATAAGTGAAGAAGTATTGAAGGGGACTGTTTCTTCCTTATCTGTTTTGGCTGAAATGATCTCAGCTTGATTTTAGTATCACTGAATACTTTTAGTCTGAAGGCCATGAGACTTTTACCGGAAACACAGCAGCACTGGTGCTGGAAGAAGGCAGAGCTCCCTGACCAGCACCCCGGGGCAGGAGAGATTGCTCTTGAGCCATTGTGCTGCAAGTCAGGAAGCTAATTATTTTTCAGCTCTTCCAAGAGCCTCACATGCAAACACACATTTCCTATCCTCACTTTTCCTCTTGGGGATCAGCAGTTCCACCTGTTTTTTCTTGCTCTTCTCGGTAAAGGCCCTGCAAATGTTCTAACTGGGGTAGAGTCCTTCACGGTTCTTCTTGGTCCCAGCTCTAACCTGTGACACTCAGTCAACATCTCTGCCTACCTGCTGATGGTGAACCCTCTGGCCTCAACTCTGGCCAAAGAAGAGCACTGCAGCAAACTCTCACAGCCTACTTTCCAGTCCTGTCATAGGAACAACCAATAGACTAAGATGAAACAAACATCACTTGCTTCAGCCTTCACCAGTTCTTCAGTCTTTGCAAAGTTGCTTCCATAGGTGCATCAAGTTCTTGCATCCTCTCCCTATTTATTAACTATGTGCTAACCTCAGCCTTCAAGTCTAGTGAGAGGCTAATAAGACCTCACATGGAGCTGCCTATCCTGTGGCAGTGGTGTGTCTGACATGCTCCTGATCACATGGAAAACAAACAAATGTACAACACACAGAGTGTGTGGAGAACAGAGACAGTAAAACTTACAAAAACCGGAGTTTATGTTTCCCTCCTGGACATGTGCCAAAAGCCATTTTCAGATAGGCTGGCTGTAAGTGACTACCTGGTGTGGGGACTTGGAGGTGGCTGGATGTTTACGCACAGCCCACAGTTTGGCTTTGGCTTTTGAAACAGGTTTCTCTTGGCTACTGGATCAGGCCCAGCATATCATCTAGGCTCAGCTGGACCTTGGTTGGTGTATATGTGTACCAGTCTTGGGGATAACCAGAACACCAGCTGGCCCTTCTCCAGCTGATAACAGAAATACCTGGTAGTTGCCAGGACAGTTATCCCCATAGCAATGGACTCCTCATATGTTCCTCTAGAGAAAAGTTTGTTTGGGCACAAATAAGTGATTAGGCATGTATTCATGTGTATCTCCACATGGCACCAATTTCTCCTTTTAATCGGATGAGAGACCTATTGAAAATGCCTGTGTGTACCAGCATCACAGGCTGCCTCACCACTCTAGTCTATCCAAAGGCTCTTGAGATGGCTGTCACAGAGCAAAGAAGGTATATAGCTGCTTCCTATTGATCACTAGAAACACAGCATGGCTAACTATCCTTTTTTATTAGTCTCTTTTTTCCCAGGACTTCCTCGTATTGCTTGGTTTTGCTCTCCAGTGCCTCAGCTTCTAATGGTGTGGCACTTTCCCAGTTCTGTGGCTCTTTTAATTTTCTGTGACTCATATTCCTCTGGCCTAAACTCAGGCTAATTTCCTGGTTTAGTGTTTCTCATTCATTTGAGCAGGCTTACAGCTAGCCAACAAGAAATGTCAGACACTGACAGTTAAGTAGAGTTTAAGTCACATAAGTGAGCCTGGCCCTTACGTGTATTCATTTTCTGAAACAGTTTTCTTATTTTTGCTTTTCTTATACAGAACATTGTTTCTATATCCCTGCTTCTTCCCTCTGTGCATTTCTCTCCATACCTCCTCCACGTAGTCGCTGCAGAAGGAAATGTCAAGGAACAAGTTTGCAGAGAAAAAGTCTGGGCTTTAAGTGAAGTTGGTTGACTCTCCACTGCCTGGCCAGCCTCTCCCCGTTCTCAGGCATGGGGCAAAATGGGCCTCACTCTGCCTGCTCAGTTAGGGAAGCTCACACCTTGTGTCCCATCATTGCATCCCTGGCTCACACCTCTGTGAGCTCTTGCCCCAAGTGCGTTTGTCCTATCTTGTAGTCTGGTTTGCAGCATGCTATTGGAACAGAGGACTTGAAAATAGGGAAAAAAAATGTATTGAGCCTGTCATTACAGGCGTGCTTCATGAGTTGGAGGAAAATAAATGTTTTTTTTTCATGAAGATGAGGCTTGGAAAAGCATGTAGAAATAATTAGTCAATGAGACACCATGAAAATTCAAGTGATTTGCATCCCAGCTAGCTTAGAGCAGAAGGACGTCTGTTATGGCTTCTTCATCAACATACACATTTGCTTCTGCCTCTTCTCTTTATGCAGAGATACTTTAATCATTTTATTCTAATGGTGCATTTCAGTCACATAGAGGTATTTAAAATCCTACCAAGAAGATACTAGACTCATGCATGCTATTTCAAGTGCTCTTGAATAAGGTGCGTGCTATTTGGTAACATCCTCCTATTAGCTTGTTTAGTCATATGTTAAAGGAATTGCTTGTCATACTAAATTACCAGTTGAGTCAGAACTGTATGAGCCACAATATTTTTCTTCGGTACAAAGGGTTACAACGTTTTGTAGAAAACATGGGTTGTAATTACCCTTATGCAGCAATAAAGGGGGAGGGAGGAAAAAAGAAGAGGACTCATCTCAGAGTATTTTATATAAAATATCAAAGTTCATTTGATTTCAGACTCAGTTCTTTTTCCTGCCCACAGGTTTCCATACTCATTAAATAGGACTGGGTAGAAAAGTTTCTCCAGCCCTCAACTTCCTGGCGGGAGGCTGGGAAGAATGAAGGTGTTTAATGAGCCTTTTCCAGCCCTTTGCCGGAAAAGGGTGTTTTTTCCTGGCTCTCTGGGAGATGTGGCACCAAACACTTCCACTTTCCTCATGCTTGTTTCCATGAAACCCTTCATGGAGGCTTCACCCTCGTTTTACCAAAGAATACAAAACAGGAAACGCCGATAAATTCCTGTGACACAAATTACTTCCTTTTGATACTTCCTCATTGCTAATATGGATGGAAAGCAGGTGATTCTGTACCTGGTCCCATGGACTCCACTGCGAATTAGGGATGGCAGAAGACACACCCTACCAATGAAGAAGTGTTGCAATGTGGCCCTAAACCTGCAGCTGCATATGCCATGGTAGCAGGGACTGGTAAGCAGGCTGAGCTACAGTGAGGCAGCAGTCCGGGACGCTGCTCCATTCAGGTTTGGTCTCGTTCTTCTTCATGTGATTCCAGAACACAGCAATGAAGTCATCAGCTTTGTGCTGGTTTGACTATAGCGCACTGTTACTTCTCCCCACTAGTATAGTGCAGTGTCATCGGGTGAAGGTAAACAGTCATTAGGAAGATGGGGTGTGCATCATTTATTTCTTAAGAAAACCAAGCTACTGTGGAATTACTGCCTGTCCTTGTGGTAAAGAGGCACTGGAGCTAGTTCTTTCCTTCTCCAGATTTCACACAACTTCATATTCATTCATATTTAGTGGAGCAATTGCCGCTTCAAGCCAACATGAATTATGTTCAGGGCCATGACAGTAGGACAATAAAAACATCCTGCCCCTCTCCAGTCTCCCCTTTTTCCTCCACTCTTTCCTTCTTGCATTTGAAGCACCTAATTTTTCATTCTCTGCTACATCCATATTTGTAAAAAACAAGCCAATGTTTTTTGCTGATAAATATGAAGCTGAGAAAATATGATTGTTTTTCTGTGTATATTCACATCTCAGCTCCAGAGAATTACATCTGTGGATGCTTCTGAAGGTAGGTGAGACTCCCTTTTTTTAGATATCTCTCTGTTGCACCAAATTACAATGCTCGTTTAGATGTTTTCCACACACAGGAGAATGGCACAGATTTGCCTCAGTGTATTGAAAAGTTTTGGTGAACTTGTGAATCATCTCATAACTGATTCCTTTAATGTTTTTATGGTCTTAGAAGTACACAATAAGCACATCCCCAGTAATGAGCAACACAGAAAATGCAAATTGGGAGCCACTTTCAACAAACCAAGAAAGTGTTCAAGGAACTCAAAAAAACCTGCCATTAAGAAATACTGTTTTGCATCACTCATGAGTAATCTTCTGAACTCAGTTATGTGAGAAATCATTCCGTCTCAGTAATCAATGTCATGGATAAAGAAAATCTCCAACAATGAGTGCTATATTTTATCCTGAGAGACTGAACTCTTCAGGCTCTAAAGCCTGAAGCAAGTACTGATTGTTAGGCTTCAGGAAAAACTTCCCTTTTAGAAACCTTTCTTTTAGCTGTCACTGAAATGTTTATTGCAGACCAGTTGGAAGCCAGGCACTCAGTGTAATGAACTACTGAGCTGATGTCAGATATTAATGTATATATGATGAGAAAGTCACATTAAATTCTTCAGACTTCTTTAAGCTGTGGACTCTGGTGTCGGTCATGGTCCAGCATATTCCCTGCTCAGGACCAGTTCTCCCATTAAGGTCAAAGATAGGCTTGACCTACAGAATTCATTTTGCAGCTCAGTCTGTCTCGAAATTGAGGGCATTTACATCTGAGGCATGGTCCCATGACTCCCATAACAGAGGAATTTGTGTAGAAGGCTGGCTGAACTGGACCTTGGGCACGCTTTAGCCCATTTTTGTGATAAGGCAAATTAACTGTCCCTTCCCAGTGCAAGCGTAGCGCGTATCAACCTAGTCATGGAATACACCTAAAATGAAACATTTTGATTTAAAATGATCTTTTATTAGTGGTATTGACATAGTTTACACTCTTTAAAGCAAAGGGCTCAGCAGGCTAGATCCAGCAGGGTAACTCATCCAACACCAATCAAAACACATTTGAAGCCTGACTGCAGAAGAACTATTTAAGAAAGTGTGTCAAGGTCGTAGTTCTCCCATCTCTTCACTCTGCTAATTGCTACCTTCTATCTGTTTGGGGTCATCTTCTCTATTCCTTTAACAATCAAGTCACTGAAGAGGATCCACCTATAGGACTGGGTCCTCTCAATAAACTTCAGGGCAAAGTCTTTCCTGTTGTGTATAATAAACCATTTCAAAGAAGACCAGCTAACATCCATAGGATAGAGATAGTTGTAAGATGAAGGCACAACAAGAAGCTCATGTCCATTTGCTCTAGCAAGTTCAGGGCAACACTCAATGCTGGACACGTAGATCGCTGGTGGGACTGGTGGCAGAGTTCCTGTCTCCTCTCCTTGCTGTCTTTTGTTCTCACACATATCAGCTGTTTTTTATCCCTCATCACAATTACTTCCCATAGCAGGTGGTCAGGGAGTCACACAACTCCTGAAAGATACCATTCTGTTTGTAGATGAGCAGATCGCCTCTTAATAGTAGCCTGTACCTCCAGGGCACCCACCCTTGGCAGTTGCCAGTGTGAACAAGTGTCCATACTGGCCAGTGCAGGCTGTCCTCCTAGGGTGTTTTTTCTCCTGTTATAAGACTTTCTAGAATATCTGTTTCCCCTAAAAAACAGGTGTTGAAACCATTAAGCTGCAGTGTCCTCAGAGCTCTTAAATACTGCAGGCACTGCCTCTTTGAAGCAGCATTAAAGCAGCCCCTGTGAATTATGTGTCTGAGGAGCGGATTTGTGAAGCACTGCATGTTGGTGTCTCAAGGCTCATGAAGGATGCTTGCAGAGCTCACAATGCACCCGTTGCCCCAGCATTACTCTGTGGTGTCATGCCCAACCAGCATTAGCATCAACAGGGGTTTTCAGGTGGCTGATCAAAAGGCATCTTGGAAAACAATGGTCCCATCAGGCTGGGTAGGCTGCAGCTAGCAGCTTCTGCTATCAGGAAGTTGCTCATCTTGAACATTGTGGTTCCTTCTCTCACAGCACTGGGTGGGTGCTTGGGCCCTGTGTTTGTGTGTTGGTCAACAAGGCACTGCTGAAAGGGATCTGGAGGGATGGGGATGTGAAGGAAGGAGCTGCCCAGAGTCAGCATGGAGAGTGAGCCAACACTAGAGCTTTGAGACCAGTGGTAGAAACCATTCCCTTCCTCCCTGGCAAGCATGTGGGCTCATGAAAGATGTAGCTTTGAAATCCCTCCAGGTGGAGGAGGGGACTGAACTCTGGATGTCTTGCTGTGGGGGGGAAGGAGGACCTCTGGGCCACCACACGAGCCTCTCTAACGGGCATGCCCAATCCTGGCAGTGTGGTGAGGTGCTGCCTAGTGCTTGGCACACAACAGCACAGCAGCCTGTGTGAGGTCCACTATACTCAGCCTGCCCAGCTCCAGGCCTTGGAGTGGGAAGAAATAAATCATGTCTCAGACATTGCTTTAGGGTGTGGTATTTTTAGGAGTAATTTTGTTTCTAGAGTCTTCTTAGGTTCCCACGTTGCATACTCACTTCTCCATTTTGTGTTGGCGCTACCGATGAACCCCTGAGGCATCTGCATGGAGCTCAACACCAACACCCCCTCCCAGGGTGAGCAACGCCTTCAGAGAAACAGAAAGGATTATGGAGGTAAAAGAAAATTATGTGATGTTATGTGAAAACACAAGCTGAAATGGAGCAGAATGAGCAGAAGGCTGGACAGGTACCACCCTGCTGCCATGGCAAGTCAAACAGGGGTGTGGGAGCACATGGCAAAGTGAGGCCTGCAGATGGTTTGGGGAGATGGAAGTAGTCAGGGGAAGATGTGTGTGTGGGGTGTGTGTGTATGTGTGCACAGGCACACCGAGGGCAGTAAGTGTTTGGCTGTGGAAGGTTGTGAGGCAGCAGAAAGTGAAGACTATTTTGACCCATCTGGTTTCTTAGCTGTCCCTCCTCCTTCCTGCAGATGCACACACAGAATTTTACCTCAGGTGTAAGTGTATCACTACAAAACTCTCAAATTGCTTGCACTTAGCTGAGCCTACAAAGCTGGGAGTGAGTGCTGGCAGCAGCATCAGCCTGTCAGATGGGGCGGAACAGCACAAACGTGTCAGTCTCTGATGATGGCACAAATCTCCTTGCCCACTGCTGAAAATGAGATACCCCATGGTCTGTGTCATCCCCTCAGGAACAGTTTTTCTCCCTCTGAATGCAGTGGAAAAATCCATGAAGTCAAAAACTGCCTGAAGATGAACATGGCCAGTGGGGTTTAAGTCAGCTGTCTGGATACTCTCCTTGCTGAGGTAGATGAGTAATGGGACACACCATGCTAGCAGCATCCCATGGAGAGCAGAAGCCTGAAAATTTTATATAAGAAGGCTATACCCCCAGAAAGAAGTCTGTATGGTTTGTTAGCCACATGCAAAATGATGGCAGTTTCAGACTGTATACATTTGAAGAAAAATCCTTGAGTATGCAGTACAAATTCATATGAGAATACAACATAAAATAATATTGACTGATCTCTATTAGCACTTCACTCTGTGGTATACCTTCCTCTTCTAGTGTTAGCCTTTGTCCTTAATAAACGTTTACCAGGAACATTATCTGACAGTAGTCTTACTGGAGTTATCGGGTGCTTATTAGTTTTGAAAAGTGCGTGTTTAGAGGCCTGATTAGGGCCTGAGGTCCCCCAAATTGCTGATTTAAACACCTCACTGTTCAAGAACTGGAGGTAAAGTGTCAAAAGAACTACCTGTAACGAAATCTTATTCCCTAATTCTTCTTGGTGCCTGTGACAAGCATCCCACCCATGACACCCACTGGAACTGCAAATCATATTCCTTGTTACCTAAACTGAAGACGTTGTTTCCTTGTCTTCTCTCCAGAGAGGATTTACTTAATTGTGGATGAGGTGGAGCATGCCATCTTTGAGACAGACACAAAAAAGACACATCACTTCTGTTACTCTCGCTTTCTTGCTATCTTCTGATTGTGAATGAACACCAGTAGGGACCAAGTCAGGGGAACAGCTGTGGTAGCATCCAGGCAGTGTCCTTGGATACAGAAGTGAGGTAGGGCTTCCCCTTCTCTGTCCTCTCCTCCTTCTCTAGGCTTGTCCCTGAGGCCTCCTGGCCTTGCCAGGCTAAGAACAGCTCTAACACTGCCCACCTTATCCCTTTCAGACCTGCCCCTGTCACCAGTGGCAAACAGCAGCTCTGTGCTGCTGTCCCCCACAAGCTGCCCACTGGCTGAAAGCTGTGGTGCTCAGCCCATTTGTGTGCTCTGAGACTGCTCCATGAGGCAGCCCAAGGCAAAGCAGCAGTGGTCAGGAGAAGCACTTCAAAAACACCATCCTCTTCAGAACTGGACCACACATGTAGTTACCACTCAGGTTGCTGAGGAAAATTCGTCTTGATGTTCCTTGATTTGGACCCTCTATAGTGAAGAGTCCTGAAATTGTTGCCCTATCACTTCAGGCTTTTGTGGTTTTGCAGCATCGAGGCGAATGCTGAGTGACAAAGACATCATGCTGCTGTAGGCTGAGCCCTTGTCTGTGCTTTCATATGCCAGTGAAGGGACTTAGCAAGGGGGATGGAGGAGGTGCAAACCAGCCTTTCTGCTTGCGAGGCCTTAGGCAGGGGCAAGATTTGTGTCACTGTATTGTGGTGCTGTCCCAGAAGGACATGATGATGCTCTTATGCTGTCAGGTGGCATCACCATGCCTGCATCTCTGGCTGGCCCTGGCTCCTTCAGCCCCCATGAATTGGTCAGAGCCTAACTGGTTATGAAAATACCAATGATGATACTGCTGATGTGTAGTGAGATGGGAGAGATGGATTACTTCTATGTTCTTCTCAGAGTAATTATTTGAGAAGTGGATTCTCCTCTGTCCCATTCATATATATATGATATAAACCTGTTAACCTGCCTTAAAAACAATTATTCATGGTCCCAGTGTCTTAACATGATTTTAAAAACTTAAGCAGCAGACTATAAGGTGCTGGGCTGAGACAGAAAAGTATGTATTTTATTTCCCATGCTACCTTTAGTCTGCTGTGTTACTTTTTGCCTCTTTCCCCTCCCATCCCACATCTATACAGCAGGTGAGCACTTTGAGGCCGGGACCTTTCCTCCTTTTGTAATTTTAGACTTCTGACATTCCCTAGCAAGGCCACACAGTGCAAAATCCCTGGGCATAGCCCCTGCCTCACAAGTGCATTTAGGATGTGGGAAAAGGCACTTCTGATTGCCCTCTTACGCTTCAGCCATTGCACCAGAGTCTCCTGCCATCACCTTGCTGCCTCACCAGCAAGACCTGCCCCTGGCAGTAAGGCAGTGACCCGAAGGTTGGGGTTTGGGCATCAGTGCTGGGACCACCCATCTACCTCCACGGCCCCCAGTACATGCAGCCATCACACTCAGCATCTATGCACAGGACACTGGCCCTGGGTGGTACTGTGCCCACCCATGGGGCATCTGCACGTGTGGGAGGGTGGGCTCAGTAGCATGTGGAGCATTTCACAGGGGTGACCAGGCTCAGCGGCCTCCTGCTCCCCCTGGGAAGGAGGTGGGAGGCCTGGTGCCTGCTCACTGCCAGTTCCTCCATCGCTGCCTGGGTACACAAGCAGGGGCTCAGCAGTGACACCCCCCTCATCCCACTCAGTGCGCTTTTTTTGGTGCTTCACCAAATTCCATTGTACACTTAGCTAAATAACAAATTTACCAGTTACCCATTAACAAAGTCCCTATTAATGAGGCAATTAGGATACCAATTATCAGTTACACAGCAATTACCTATTTCAGTGGTAATTATGTTATTAGGTTACCAGTCACCACGTTCTATATGCAAGATAAAAATCATCACAAACCCTTTATTTTAAAAAGCCAAAGAAAAACATAATGAAATACAGAACATAAAATCACATAAACAGCAGGCATGATGTTAGGCAAACAGTGAATGTTTTTACTGCTGTATTATATTACACGTAGCAGCTAAAATTAAGTTGCTAGTTTGGGAATTTAACATTTTATTTTTATCTAAATAAGATGGTTTGTAAGTTTGAAAATTTTTTTCACAAAACCAACACTTGAGAACGTTATTCTACTGGGAATTTGGTTTTCTTCCAGTCTTACACGGAATGAGAAAAATTAGGATTCTTTTTCTAACAAATACCATACTCAGTTTAAACAATCTGTTTTCCCTCCTAGTTGTCTGATGAAGTCCTGAACACTAGCTGAAGTCCCATGCCAAAGTAGTATTTCAGGTGTCAAATAAGCCTTTCCAAAAGCGTGTAATTTTAGCTCTTGATCTGTGATGGAACCAATAAGAGAAGCACTTGCCAAAATCAAAGACAGCTTCAGGGTGGAAACAGAAGAAGGTGGAAACTTCAGAAAATAAATTAAGCCAATACCTAAAGTAAGAGCCTCAAGCTTCTCAGAACAGAGCTAGTACAACTGCTGGCAGTTTCCTACAAAGACCAGTGAGACACTTTGTGAAAACTGATGAAATTTGGTTTCCAGCATTAGGGACTCTCAGCCAAGGTTGAGCTTACCAGCCTTATCATCACAGTCATGGCTTCTGCCTAAGCGTAGCCACTATTTCAGGTAGAAATATTTGGCCATCTATTGCCTGGTCTGTGTAGGAATGGGGTTGGAGTTGAGGCTTTTTATCAGATGTGGTTGAAACTGTATGTAGACCCATATGCATGAGGTGAGGAAGAAAAAAATGGAAGGGAAATCTTCGAGGCCAAGGGGTTGGCATACTGCTGATGTGCATGCCTGAGTCTGGGAAGGGGACAGAGCCATTAGATCCGTTACCTGAGTGGTTGAGGTCTGATTTTAGCTCTCAGTACAGGATGTAGAGCCTCTACTGCACAGTGAGCACAGGGAGAGGAAGGGCTCACCTCATCCCCAGCCCAGACTGCCTGCAAGAGCTGCTTGCCTGTAAGGGTTTGAGCAGGAATGGGCTCATCCCCAGGGGGACACCAAAGAGGGTATCAGTAGACTTCTGCCATACATCAGCAGTCAATTAGTTTTCAGAAGCTTGGTTTGCAGGGATGCAATGAACACTTCCCCCAGTTGTGGAGTTCACCCTCCAGCCTGGCACTTCCCTTCCATCAGCCAGTCTGGAAAAGCAGCAGCCACTGCTGCAGGAGGTGAAATTTCACTGCACTGAACCTGGTGTAGGTGATGGATGTCTGAAACCTGTATCTAACACTCAGGATGGAAAGAGATATTTGACTCTGCTTCCTGACACTGTTCCATGACTGGAAAAATAGATAGGGTCTGCAAAACAGGAGGAGTTGTCACTACTGCTAGAAGACTGTCTAAAGTCTCTTCTCAATGCTGGCACTGGGCAGAAATTGATCCTTCTCCAAAATGGGTGGTGATACTCATGACCTTCTGGAAAATATCCACACTGGGTAGAAGGAACAAACCTGGAACTGAAAATGTTTTTCCTACCTTCAAAACACCTCTCATTTTTCAGATCTGAATAGCTGAGCTGCAGCAATGGGAGGATGGCTGCTGAATGCAGTCAGGAACAGTAAGCATAAATAGTGGATCCTGGCTAAAACTGAGCAGTTATTAAACCAGACATAGTAATGAAGCCAAAGACAATGGGGTCCAAAACTAACTCCATTGCCTACTTGGCTTCTGCTGAAGATGGTGTCTGGGGAATATGCACCTGTCCAAAAAAGGAGATGTCTGTGTTGGAAAGCTGAATCTCTGGAATTCAAAGAAGAAGTGTGGAAAGCCAAGAGAGTGGTGTGGATTACATCTTGGCTATCAGCTGGAAGTAACAGCCTTGGAACATGTGTTACGAGATCAGGCTCTGGAAACTCCCTTTAAGGATATAGCCCACATGAAGTAAATTATTTCCAGGCAGTTGGCTTAGACTAAGCAGTGGCAAAACCCCATAGTAAGAACACTGTACCATTGCAGAAAAGGATACATTAAAAAAAAAAAGAGAGAGAAAGAAATCACAGTAGCAAAACATGAAGCTACAGATAGAGTAAAAACCTGTTTAGGAGAAGTTAGGAAAGAATGTTTCCTAGGGTACAAAATCGTTAAGAACTTTTTCCTATCTAATAAAAAGCAAACACAAAGCAACATAAAGGAGGTTTAGTGGAACCAGCAACAGTCACCTCACAGACACACAGTTTTATAGGATTTCATAGGATTTTTGCTTCTATAACAAAATGCCTTAAAGTTCTCAAAGTATCTGCACCACCAGTTTCTAATAATTTTGATTTGCAGACTCCAGAGCTTTTTGCAATGACTGTGTGGACCAAGTAGAGCAAGCAAGCTGAAGCCTGCTGCCAATGTTTGCCTCTCCACAGCTGCCTGTCCTGGACCCCTGTAAGCGAGGGCTCTACAGGACATGGATTGAACGTCCTTGAGCCATGTGGTGGGCAAAGCACTCCTTCTTGTGTCTGCTGAGGCTTGGTGGCCTGCAGAAGACACCCTAAAACTACCATGGCACCCCTCTGCCTAATGTCTACCACCTGAGGAAGCAGCAGGGGCTGAGGGCTCAGTAGGATTTCATAATGAGGGGGTTAGCACTAAACACTGAAGGAATTTGTCAGGGATTATTGACACAGCAGTGACACAACCCTGAGGGCTACAGTTGTGGCTTGTCAACCCCGATTCTGTTCAGGTGGGCCCTGGGAGGGACCGTGGAGAGATGTCAGGATGTCTTGGCCCTTCTCATTGTCCTGGGCTTGGTAACAGGCTGACATGCAGGAAAAGAGCTGCTGAGAAATGCATGACCACTGTCAAAACCCGCTGCAGACCAGGTCTGCCAAGCGAGCAAACAAGTTCAAGTCTGACGTGCTTCCACACCCTTGAAATAACCTTCCTTTCAGAAGGGATGGACATGGGTCAGCTTGCCACCACCTCCAGGTGTCTGGTGTGGTGATGAGGGTGGATGCAGAGGCTGTAGTGGCTGCTGCCTGCTTGCAGAGCTCACTGGCAGCTCCAACCTCACAATTAAAGAAATGAATAAATAACAGCAAATGGGCACACCAGCCCCAGCTGGAAACATACTGGCCCTGCTTGAAGCAAGAGCATGCAAAGGAAGGCCTTCCATTCTTCTGAGAGGCAAGCCATAAAAAGACATGATAGAAACAGTCATGAAAAAGCAAGGCCAGCAAGGACTTGATTTCCAGCCTCTTCTCCAAAAGCTTGGGGCTGCAGTAACACAGGCTGCACTCGGGTACCTCCACAGCTGCATGTGGGAAGCTTGCACAAGACTGGTTTGCATCTGTCCAGCACAGCTCCTCATTTCTTGCTTTCATGAACAAAAAATATCCCTCTTTAGGCTCCATATGCACAACAGAATGGTAATGAAAGGAAACCGTTTTCAGACATTCCTCAGAACTGCTTCTGTGCTCAGTGCCTCAGACCCAGGCTTGTTTTTGCCATTCTGCCTTTGCAGCTCCAGTAAGGCAGTGCTGTTTATAATAATGAAAGTGTCTTTGCTTGCCTTTCCTGGAAGCTCCATCTTGCTTCTCTGAGGGTGAAGCTTTCCAGAATAGAGATAGTCAATGTAGTTTTCAGGCTTGCTGGAAACGATATTGCTGAGCATCATGACAAAGAGAAGAAAGCCAAAAAACCCAACAATGATGAGGATATAAAATGAGGCCATTATCTCCTCTTGTATCTCCAAGGCTGGGTTGCTGAAATTATTGAACCGAAGGGTCTTCTTTTGTTCCACATACATGTGGAGTAAATTTGGCATGACCGAACTGCTGTTCGTGTGGTTGCTGAAAGCCATCTTACACTTCCACTCTGGCTGCAAAATCTAAGCAAAACAAAGCAAGACAAAAGAACCCATTTAGCTGGTTAATGCACACTTGTCCTTTCATTTCTTTTAGCTCACATTCTTCACACCGTTTCCTCTCCCCTGCTGTATAGCTAACAGAACTCGACTATCCTCTAGCTGCACGTCCACAGTGAAAGGCAGTGGCAAGTTTGTGCAAGAACTCAGGGAATCAAAAGCTATTGCTCTCTCCCTGAAAGACATACGTGTACGTGCACAGGCAGGTACTGCTCCCTTAGGCTGACTTTGTTTTGCTGGTGACGTAGTGTCAAAATCACAGGAATAATGCAATTCCAGCAAACTTTATGCAATCCCACTGCAATTCCAGCAACTATCTCAATGGAAAGATGATGACTCCTTCTTAGGTACCAGTGTAATTCAAACAATAACACTGCTAAGGTGAGAGGAGAACAATACTGGTACTGTAGCCCTGGCCCCTCCGTGGAAGTGCCATTCTCAATGAATCATCCACAGCAAAACCTGCTGAATTGAAAAAGAGTTGTGGGAAGGAACTAAATTAATCCAAGCTGATGTAAGTTTCTTATCTTGCTGAGAAGGAAACTTGAGAGAAAAATTATTTTCTGCCAAATTATGTTTCTTGAGGTTGTCTTCTTTTTCTTTATGAGCTTTTTTCAAAGTCATTTTTAGCACAAGAGAAACTTAAATCATTGCCTCTAAGCAAACCACAAAATCCTTCCATCCTGAGAAACCTCAAGATAAAAACTTCTGACTCCATCTCCCAATCCCACATCCAAAAAATAAGCTTTTTGTTTGGGCAGCAACAATTTTTCAGTTTTGATACAAATCTATTTATAATTTTTGTTTCTCTGAAATCCCCTTCTTTGGGAAGTACGTGATAATCTTAGAAAAGCTTTGTGCAAATCTGACCACGAGGGCTTGCTCAGCTGTAAATAGAAGCCAAGAGTTTCATCCCAAACATGCAACTTTTTCTAATTTAAAGCTATTAACTTTCCTTGTTGCAGTTTTCATTGCTTTTCAGCCACCACTGATTAGCCTGTAGCTGTAGCTCTCCTGTTGCGAAGGGTCTGTACAAACCGAGGCTGCAACCTGACATATTGCAACAAGAGCTCTAGTACCTGAGGATTTGACTGCTCCTGTAAATCTCATACAAGGAACCATTTAAGGAGCTAGATATGAATAACAGAATAAAAACCTCTGAAAAATTTCTGATGAAGACTGGAGAAAGCTCTCTCCAGAGCAGCTCTGCCTGCCAGTCATACCAGATATATTGGTGGTATCAAGATGAGGGTTATCCTTGGAAAAGATAGTGGCTTCAACCCCAAGTCAAGGCATCTGGCATCCCTGGGTGGCAGCCTCCTTCCCTTTCTCATCCTGCTTGCAGGCACTGGTGTCAGAAGAAGTTTTATCTTCTCTCCTCGTGCCTCACATTGGGATGTTCACTAGTCCTGACTCAGGGAAGTCAGGCATTTCCTCTCCGGTCTAGCTGGGATGAGCCTATCACCACACCACTGAAGTGCTGATTGGATGTCTGAAATTGCCTGAGCATCCTGGGTGATTAAGGTTAGCTATTCCTGGTTAGGTTTCCTCCTTTCAACTATTACCTTTTAATGAATGTGTTTACCCTGCTGTCTGGGGTGTGACTGGTCTGCCTGGAATCTATTAATAGCCAAATGACTACGATGGACAGCTGTGTGAGTCGAGTGCAGAGCTTACATGGGACATATTCACAGGGGCACGTGGAGATTTACAACTGCTGCACGGGAGTTGGAGGTGTACCAGGGAAATATAATGAATTGCAGCCACCGTGGGTGTGTGGGACCACATGGTTCAGGTAGAGTATGGCTTTTAGCTAACCAGGATTTTTTGGGCTGTACAGAAAAATAGAAAGGCAAGATTCCTCCCAGATTCCAAGCCAGATACAAGTAAACTACCTGTAGATTACAAAACTCCTCTTCTCTCTGCCCCAGCTCAATCTGGCTATGTCTGCTTGGCTGCAGTAGAAATCAGTGATCACAGTACCTTGCAGAAGTCAAATCTGTCTTGGTGGTCCCTTTCCAGAGAGCAAAATATTAAAAAGTAATCTATATCTTGGATGAACACCAGGTGAAAGTTTTATTCTGAAAAAGATTTACTGAAAGGAAATTGACTTTCTGATAACAAGATTTTTTCTGCTGCCCCCCAAACCAACATTTCCCTTCTCTGCCTCTCCAGACTATTCTGCAAAACTGGCTGCCCTGTGGTTTATGGCTAATGCCATGATGAGCATGCCATGATCCTCCACATTGTGGAGGATCAAAGTTCACAGATACATTAATGGTCCTTACTTGTCTTGATAGATGGACTTCCTAACTTTATGCAGTCCCACTGCAAAAACCCAACCAAACAAGCAACCCACCCTGTGTCCGTTCCCAGACTATCCTGCACACAGTTGCCACACTATACTCTTTCACTACCATATAAAAGTGAGGCTAAGCTTTGAATGCTTTTGTCCATGTTTATTACTTCCAGTCACTATTGTTGCCTGCATTTTGTGGAGGGACTTCTGCACTCATTGTATTGCTTTGTGGGTCACCTCAAGCTCTTCTTCAGACCCTGAGAGACAGAAGAGTGGATTGTCTCTTTCACGTTCAGGACAGTTAGGAACAGCAGCTCCACACTGCCCTTTTCTTTGTGTGGACTCTCCACCTCCTGCCACCACTGGAGCAGGGCTGGTTCTTTAGCAATGTGTACAAATAGTTGGGTTTTTAAAATTGATTACAAAAGCACAGTGTTTTGATGTGCAGTTCCTCAGACACTGCTTTCTAAGGAATACAGAATCACAGAATGGTAGGGGCTGTAAGGGACCTCTGAAGATATTTAGTCCAATGCCCTTGCTAAAGCAGATTCACGCAGACCAAGTTGGTCAGGATTGCATTCAGGAGGGTTTTGAGTACCTCCAGAGAAGGAGACTCTACATACTCCCTGGGCCAGGCTGTTCCAGTTGTTCCTCATGTTCAGGTGGAACTTCCTGGGTTCCAGTTTGTGTCTGCTGCCCCTTGTCCTGTTGCTGGCTACCACTGAAAAGAGTCTGGATCCATGCTCTTGACACTTACCCCTTAGATATTTATAAGCATTGGTTAGATCTCCTCTCAGTCTTTTCTTCTCCAGGCTAAACAGACCCAGGTCTTGCAGCCTTTCCTCGTAAGAGAGATGCTCCAGTCCCAATAATCTTCGTAGCCCTCTGCTGGACTCTCTCCAATACTTTCCTACCTCTCTTGAACTGATGAGCACAGTAGACACAATAAACACAATATTCCAAATGTGGCCTCACTAGGTGTTGTGCTGGTTCAGCCATTATCATCATTTTATGCTGCCATCAGTTGCCTGATCACACAGGCCAACACTGAACTCGGCAACATCCCCTCAGAAGGCTTCTTTCAGACAATCCTGCCATAGGTTCCTGTGGGTCCAGCTCCTCTGCTTCCCACTGTGGTGCCAGCATCACCTGCTGGACACAACAGACAGAGATGGCTCCCTCAGTGGCCCTCCACATGGAAGAACACCACTGAGAGAGCTCAGCAAGCCACAACCAGCCCCAAGAGAAGCCACACCCAACAGGAAGCTCCTCTGACTGATCAGCTCCTGGTTGATATAGCCCTGGTCTTGCCCACCACCCTAACCACGACCACCTGGGTGAGTGTGGAGCCACAGAGACACAGGTGGGCCAGGTTCTGCCTCTGGAACATGAAGCCAATAAGAAAAACAAAACATTCTGCTAGGTTGTTACTCATTTACAGGTCAACTCCAGCTTGGAACACACAACTCAGGCCTCAGCACGTCACTTGGGCAGAGTAGAGGGGTGCAGAACCTCCCTCGACCTAGTGGCCACACTCATTTTAATGCCTCCCAAGATACTATTGGCCTTCTTGGCCACAAGAGCACACTGCTAACTCATTACTAACTTGTTATCTACCAGGACTCCCAGGTCCTTCTTCACAGAGCTGCTTTCCAGCAGATCATCTCCTAACCTGTACTGGTGCATGGGGCTATACCTCCCTAGGTGCAGGACTCTACACTTGTCCTTGTTGAACTTCGTTAGGTTCCCCTCTGCCTAAGTCTCCAGCTTGTCCAGCTCTCACTGCATGGCAGCACAGTCTTCCCGTGTATCAGCCACTCCTCCCAGTTTTGTATCTTCAGCAAACTTGCTGAGGGTACACTCCATTCCTTCATCCACGTCATTGATGAATATGTTGAACAAGATTGGACCCAGTAGTGACTTCTGGGGAATATTGGTAGCTACAGTCTTCCAACAAGACTGCACTGCTGATCACAATCCTCTGAGCTCTGTTCTCAATCCACCTCACTGTCCACTCATCTAACCCACACTTTCTAAGCTTACCCATGAGGATGTTATGCAAGACAGTGTCAAAAGCCTTGCTGAAGTTGAGGTAGACAACATCCACTGCTCTCCTCTCAACTACCCAGCCAGTCATGCCATCACAGAAGGCTATCAATTTGGTTAAGAACAATTTCCCCTCAGTGAATCCATGTTAACCACTCTCAATAACCTTCTTTTCCTCCACGTGCTTAGAGATAACATCAATTGACATCAGTATTTTCTGCTCTAGAACAGTGAAACTAGTCAAATGCTGGACTGGCACTTAAAATATCTGCAAGTGTGGGTACCACTGAGCCATGTGTCACCTCGCTACATTAACATCCTGTCTGTACAGAACATATGTTGAGGGGGAATATGCATTTATGCTTTTCTAACAGTTTCCTCTCCCATACAAAATACAACAGAAAACCAACACGGCAGGTCCCAGTCCCCAGGAAACAGTAATGAGAGGCTTCAGGCAAGTGACATAACAAGTCAAAAGGGCTGAGTATAGCACATTAACTTTAATGGCTGCCTAATTCTGCTCAGGCCAGGCACACAGCACACCTGGGATTTTTAACTGTGGGGTCCAAGCACAACGGCACTAAAAGACAGAACCAGAACGAGAAAGAAGTCTAGGGTAGAATTTGCCTTTAGTGGCAATTAGGGAAAGGATTAGTGGCTGCCGTTGTGCCGCACCAGGCCTCTACTAGAGAGAAAACAAGCTTCAGATGGCTTTGTACAAATAAGGCTGCGTGTCATTTGTCCGTGTATTTGTGCACATTCACCCCCCACACCCACCCACCCTCAGACAACACTGGAAAGATACTGGGATGCCACATCAGCACTCCTCCAGGCTTCATACTTCTTTATAGTTACATTTCCCCCCATCATCGTATTAGATACACAGATTAGAAATCAGCCTTTTTTTCACAATAGGACTCATCCCCTTTCCAACTCCCCTATCAACTGCTTTTCCACAGCCTAAGGATTGTTCTTCTATTTTGACCATTTTCTGTATGTATGCAACAGTGTGTCCCACACACATCGGCTAAAGATATACATCACTATTGTCTGTCTCACCAGTAAGCATAAACCCATGTACACAGATATGTGTGCATGAACTTCTCCCTACACACACAAACACATGGTAAAATATAAAAACACCCACAAAACTACATGTATAATGCTGTATCTAGCTATTAAAAAAAAAATGACTAGTCGCTTGAGTGTTAAACAGAGATGATTTTCAGAGAACAGCACCTTAGGAAAAAAAAAGATCCAGTAAATGTATCCAAAATAATGGAAAAATTGAAATGAAAATTTAAACCAGTGCCTACTTATCACTGTGTAGAGGAAGTTGCAGATACCCCAGGCACCATAACAACAGCAATGAAATGTTGCACCTATCGAACAGCTTACTTACATGCAGACCTCGCTCTGTCCTGGGAGCAGCACCTCTTTCAGCTGTCAGACTTGCTCCCAGTTGACCAATGCATTTAACTATTTAAGGAGCATAGGAGAGGAGTGGCCTCTGCTTCTCGCCTCTAGCAAGCAATCACAGACACATTATGCATGAGGGAGTGTCAGCAAAGCAATGCGGTAACAGGATACTATGGGCCCGTGAGGCTCCTACTACATGAGGGCTCCAGGCAAGTGGCCATATGTTTCCTTATTGTGCAGGGGATGAGAATAACATGGATGAGAACTCAGTTGTCTCAATACTGGGCAAGACAAAACATAGAGGCTGCCCTGGGAGGGTCCTTGCTGCTGGACAGAGCCTGAGTAAGAGTAGATTGTGGGCCTGGGGTGATTTTTCGTTATTCATCATAGATGTGTCATTTTTAAAGTCAGCGACTCTCAGAAGTGTGAGAGAAAATAGCAGTGTCCAAATGCTCCCCAAGTGTGTTTGGGTGATGCCACCTCATCATGCCAAAGGAAAGAGGCTATATAGTTGTGCCTTCTTCATCAGTACACACCTACATCCCTGCTCATCTTGCTTTACCCTTCTGGTGAAAGGATGGGGAAAGAAAGTAGCCAGGAATAGGAAAGAGGATGCTGGATGAAGCAACCTTGCTATCTTTCATCTTGCATCCTCCTGCCCCATCCTCTTATATCCTGTTCTGCCAGCTGGGCTTGGGTGTTTTATTCCATTCATACACCCTCTCCATGGCAAAACAGCATGAGTTACACCCCTTCCTAGCCAAGTCCCCGTTCAAGGTTAACACATAACACCAGCCATGGCTTGCAACATCTCTAATTTAACTCAGACTTTGCCATGGCAGCCACAGATCACTGCTGGTGTGGGATTACTTTGTGCAACCAGATCGACTGAAGGCAGCTGAGGGAGGAGGAGACCTCATCCTAGAGCCAGTTGGTTTTCCTTCTGTGGAAAGCAGGAGGGAAGAGTACTGTTAAAAGCAAGGGTAAGCAGGGCCCCATGACAGCCGGGTACATCTGCCTTCAGGAAGCGGCAGCAGCTATTGCTATTAAATTGTGATCAAACAGATTCATAAATCTTGCTGTGGGACTTGATTCAAATTACTCATTTTTTCACGTTTAATCTTCGGTGGATAACACACAGAGCTTTGAAAGTATCAGCAGCTCATTAGGCGAGCTGCACCTTTGGCTAGCAAATGCAGAACTAGGAAGAAAATCAGAAGCAGGGAACTACTCGTTGGAAGAAAGGAGACCTGAGGGCTCCCAGGCAGCTAGGACAATGAGGAAAGAGAGGTTTGATAAGCTCCCTCATGTACCTTCCCCTATTTATGTATAACCCCCCACTGCTATCAGACTGCCAAATCTGTTCTACAGCTAACCCCCAGCTCTCAGAGCAAAACAAGGTGCTAGGAGTAGTACTGGTTTAAAGCCACCAGCCTTCTAAGAGCCAAAACCCAGCAGAGCACATGAAACACCAGCAGGCCTGTCTGGTTGGTCTTGCATGAGGCAGATATGGAGACCCGAGCTGTCTGTGAGAGACGCAGCAGGACACAGCACAGAGCCAGGTGGAGATGCCAGCAAGGGCCAGGGAGAGTTGTAGCTGGGTCAGCATGGCTAATTAGCCACCTTCTCTGCAGGGCTTGTCAGATTAGACCCAGCATTATGCTGAAGTTGCCATCTTATTTCCAGTCTTGGAGGAAGTGTGATCAGGGCTGAGGAAAGGTGAGTGTGGGAATCCACAGCTGGTCTGAGGACTCAGGGGTAGACCTTAGCTTTGAGCAGATAATGATGTTTCCCTGAAAGAGCCTTGGAAGCCCTGAGGCTGAAGAGTCCCAGGGAGTGAAGGAGACAAGAGGCCTAAGGAGCAAACTCCACAGAACAGCAACCTGGAAAGAAGTCAGTGGAGGTGCACCAGCCAATTAGCATGTGTATGGAGAATGGACTGAGCTATCCTACAATAACGAGAGCTTGAAGAATATGTGCTACCAATTAGAAATTGTTGCTAGGTAAATGATATGCACAATATAACCAATAGTGGAATAGCTTGTACTGCGTGCTATGCCAAAGAGATTATAAAAGAGCGATGTTTTACTAAATAAACGGCTTTCACTTGATCACATTGATCATGGTGTGATTGACCCAAACTCCTGCAGTGAGCCGCACACCTTGTTGTTTTGTCCCATCAAATACAGCTTCTTTGTGTCTCCTGTCCCCATCCCTCTACCTAGCTAGAACCTCTTGGTGATGATGGCCATCTGATCACTTGCACAACATGGGAGTGTGAGCGACACAGGCTCAAGCATACACCAAAGGTGGGATTTGTTTCATTGCTTGGGACTCTATGGGGAGCTTCCCTACTCAATGGAGACAGACAGATAGCCCTGAAGCCTGATGAGTGCATAATGTGCCCTCAAGAGGAGCTTGCTTTCTAATGACTGTGATTAGTGTCAGCCTTTAACCTGGCAACAGTAAAAGTGCTGTGAGACATACTCCCCCCTCAGTCATACTAAGGTAAAATACGTAGGATTCCTACTTGTCCTTCCCAAGCCAGGACAGCAAGGATCCCACATCACCCAAAGCAAGCATCCAGATACCATTCCTGGTAACAAGAATGAAGGAGTTGGGGTAGCATAAAATGTCCAGGTGAGGGGGAGTGGTCAAATTATGGGAGTGCGCCACAGGACTGGATCCCATTGCAGTGTAGATGGAGAGAGGCATTCAGCCACAACCATGTCCCTTGACCAGGAACAAGTACTCAGCACCTGCCTAATGGTGACAGCCTCCTTCCTCCACCCACAGCCCTGGAAGTCTGTGCCGGTGCAAGGTGGCACCTTTATTTTAAAAAGAAATGCAGGATGAGAGAACGGGTTTGGAGAAGAAGTAATACTGACAGTCTTTCAATGAAGGCATATGGACCCCAGAATAAGCTAGGAAGCTTATTTCAGCTTTATAGGAGATAGGCCAGGATATATCAGCTGAGGATCTGGTTATCTTATTACTGAAGTTTCATTTTTAAAAAAAGATAATATAAGTAAACAATACACATCAGCAAGGCTATTTTAGCCATATTTTTGCAGAGATGTTGGATTTTGGAGTGTTGCCAACTTGATAGTGAGAATCAAAGCCCTGGAGGGGGTTTAGGAACTGGTGGATATTGAATTAATCTCTGTGCTTCCCCACTTCCAGGACCAAAGACACCTGGAAACATATGCAGGACATGACCAAGACAGGCAGACATATCTTTAAAATCCTATGGGTTGGAGTGAGCTTCATGCTATTGAAGCACCTGAACAAGCCCAGATGAGCTTCAGACTTGAGGCATTTCCCATGCACACTTTCCTCTGCAGTGTGCTAGCTTGTTTTCCATGCCCTCACCTCTGTAGGATATAAGGCGGATCATGTCTTCAAGTGATATTTCCTGTTGAGCCAGGGCAACCAGCCTGCCTCGGAGGAAGTGGGATGAAGGAATGTCTGGATCTAAGATTAGCGATAGAGCATTTCTCACGTGGCTGAGTCCTGCAAACAGACCACACTGGTCATCAGGGGCAATGGGGTACAGAGAACCTCAAGCCCATGTGATTCCTTGCACACTAACTCTGTGACTTCCTCAAAAAAAATCTAGGTCATACCCTGACAGACATTTACTCCAGAAATGAATCAACTGCATGGCAGGGATACAGAGGGATACTCCTTCCCCAGCAATCCTCCTAAGGGTTGCTGTTGGGAGGGCTCTGAGGTGTCTCAGAGGCAGGCCTCGCTTGCCCACATGGCAGGGACACAATGCCCAGGGGGCTGGCATGCTGCTGCAGCATCAACAGGAGATCTGCTCTCCAGGGAACTGGAGGAGCCAGCACTGGCAGAGAAATATGTTGAGTTTGCAGAGAGTTAGGCAAGAGCCGAGGAGGATTTGTTAGAGCACTGAGCTATTTTATGTAGAAACCCCTTCCTAGGACTCCAGTTGGACAGAGCAATGATCTGCCGTGTCCTTCTCTCAGCTTCCTCTCCGTGGCAGCTGAGTCATCTCAGCTTCCCAGAAGAGGCTGAGAAGGGCCTCTCACTCCCGGTGGCTGAGGGTGGGGGCTGCAGGTGATGGCCCCAGCTCAAGGCAGTGCACATTGCCTCTCGCGCAGGTCAGACCATGTCAAAGATCGCATTGCCCAAGTTTCTGTGGCTAAGAATGAGCCAGAGCTTTCATTTTGCTGTTGCAATAACAGGCCTTGGGCCAGATCCTGGTTATCTGATGACCTGTTTCTCTCTCGCCATGCTCAAGTGTAGGTGTGAGAAAAAGCTGGTCTGAATCCTTGAGTATTTATGCAAAACATCATTGCAGCCCTGACCGTACACTGAGGCTAAGTGGAGACAGCATGGTGCTGGCACATCTGCTCAGGGGTCTCTGCTTGCCCATGCACTGCACTGAAGTCATGTGGCTCACTCCTTCTAAACTCTTTTCTCCTACAGGCCCTTTAGATATTCCCAGTACTCTTCCTCAGCAATAGGGGTGAACCCTGAAGAGCTACTTGCACACTGAATACATCAGACGAAAGAAAAGAGCTTCTGCCTTCTGTGAGATATGCAGTGTGAGTCAGATGACACAATGATGTTATTAGACATTGTACTGTGAGTGATTTTGATGATAAAAGTCTCAGGCAGTTAAGTTTAGGCTCTTTGTTGTTTTCTTACTTTTTTCCAACATTTATTGGCTGATCCTTCTAAATGCCTTTAGCTTCCTCAGTACTCCTGTGTAGCAGACCTCCACAGCTTTTGCTGCTCTCGTGTCATTCTCAGACTCTCCTTTTACCAGGAAATTCTGTTTTCTGTCTGAGTACTGCTGTGACCCCACATCACTGGAAGGCAGCTCTGGTAGCCAGTGCCACCAGGACCCGTCCTCTCGCAAAAGAGTGTGCTTCAGACAGTCATTGCCAAACTCTACAGGCTCATCCATGCTTCATCATTTGATTAATTTCACGTGCAGGCTCTGCACAGATGTAACTGCTTCAGGAGCTGATTGTCTCAGAGCCACTCTAGGTTTTGTCATTTGTGACTCACTGACTGACAGTAAAATTCTTGATATTGCCCTTTAATTGTACCTGTGAAACAAAGGAGATCCATGTTTATTGTGGTTCAATGTTCACGTTTTTGGCTCCTGTCCAAACACATGGTAATATGATTTGAGTAGTATCACCTTCAGGACAGCAATAAAAGCTATTGCCACTCCCATCCTGTGCTTCACATCCTGTTTCCACCACAGGCTACACATTAAGGAGCTCTTGCCGACACCACCCTGGGACAACATCCCCCTGAGACAACCTGAGCCAGCCCACAGTGGTGGCCACCGTGGAACTTCACAAGGACCTTTTTTTTCTCTTGTGTTTCACACCCGATTGCAGTCAGCCATCAGAGTAGGTGGAAGAGAAGGGCACAGAGAGGGCTAACAGCACTGGAGGAGAAGTTTTTTGCTGCCCTGTGACTGCAGCCACTGGCAGTGATGCAGCTGTGGTGGTGTGGTTACCCTTCAGGTTGTTATTTCTGGACCATTGTTGAGACGAGCTTCTCAGGCATCGACCTTGAGTTAGACATTTCTAAAACCATAGGCTGGGCAGCTGGGAACAGCTGTATGATATCTGCCCATAATGTCCGAAAAATGGAAGAAGGAGGTGTCAGCAGGAAGAGCATTTGTGTAGGGCCATGATCCAGGGAGGCACCTGGGTACAGCCACACACGATGGCAGCTGGCAGTGGGCCATGCAGTTTAAAAAGTTGCCAAATGTTGTCCCTGCCACTGTAATTGCCTGCTTCCTCTTCCCCCTCCCCTGAAGGTTTCCAGATAAAATGTGTTAGCCTGAACCACCTGCACTGGGGTTTAATGTGTTTCCTCAGAGCCAGGAGCATGCACCCACGCAGGTGGCCACCAACTGGTACATACTGGTCTGGTCCCTGCAGTAGGTATGAGCTTGCCCTTCTTATTGAATGGAAGATGTAATTTGGAATAAAATAACAAACACATCTGCTAAACACATCAGGTTGCAAGATCCCTTTTCTCCTTTTCTAAAATTTCATAGACTACTTAATGCTCTGCAAATCCCCCAAAATGCCAACCACTTCCATGGATAAATAAAGAGGAGAACACAGATGCAGAGTAACGCACTGCCTGTGTCATTGCCCACTGAAGGAAGTTCAGGAGGGAAGAGGAAAGCTGCTCAGAGCTGAAGTCAGGCAGGAAGGAAGGCAGGAAGTCAGGGTAGAAGGAAGGCAAGAAGGAAGGAAGGAAGGAAAAGCTGATGCCACCAGTGCAGCTGTGATGCCGCTGATACCCCCGGTGTCTTAGTGGGAGAGCTGGGAAGCAGGTCTGGGGTTTTGGCATGGCTGCTGACCCCTGTGAGCAGCTACTGGATGGATCCATTGCCATTTAACTCGCCCAACAATTGCACCTGCTGTTATTGCAGTTATACCTTGGCCTCCACATGCTGTGCCACAAAATGCCGAACATACACCATGGCAAGGTAGTTTTCCTCATTTTTTTACACTAAAACATCACAGGGTGCCAGCTTACATCATATAACTTCATTCTTCAGAGCAGACCAGATTGTTTCCCCTGCAGGCCACACACTGGGATGTGGTGTGCCCTGTACTATAGGGTGATGCCCTTTTCTTTGACCCTGGTGAATCCAAATCAGGGTGAGATCCCATTCCCACTGCTGTCAATAACAGCACTGCCATCAGCAGAGATGTTGTCATTACCTCTACTCCTGCCCAAGCCTAGACCGGGGGATTGTCCAGGGAGAAGAGCCAGGGTGGACTTAGTCATGGTCCCCTGGAAGGACATGGGAAACAAGAGAAAAATAGGTCAGAAATCTGAGCCAGAGTAGTCTGCCCTTGAGGTACATGGTGGTGGCTTCAAAGAGCTTGGCAATTTCTGCATTTCAGTGAGTTCTATGAATGGAAAAAAAGAGTAACATTCACATAAAGAAATTCAGAAGAAACTGTTTTATGTGCACATGTTGGATTAAATAATTTGTTGTAATCAAAGGAGAACCTGTCACTGTTGCCTATACTCTGCAGTGAGCTAGCCATCACCACTGGGAATTTGGATTAGCGTGAACCAGTATGCTTCTTATCTGATTACTTTCATTCAAATTGCATTTTTTTCTGTTACAATCCCTTTCTCAAGGTCAGGGTTTGCATGGAACGACTATTGGGCTGTTGCTGTTAAAGAGAGAGATTTCACTTGTTCTTGAGAGAAGAAAATATATAGAAGAACAGCAGAGGGTTAAGTTTAGGTGTTGGTCCTGCCACGTGCTGCCTGAGGGTAAATATCTGTGGCTCCTTGTCTGGCAGAGTTCGTCTGACTGATGAGTTTGTGGGTTTGTCTATTCCTGCACTGTAACTCTTGAATATTAAGGTGAAAATAAATAAAAGTATTTGGAGGAATTGATGTTTTATTCCTCTGCTCTCTACATGCAGCTCAGGGTCAGATCCACCCCTGAGTCCCTGGGAACTGGGCTGCTGGGGGTGAAGTTGCAGAGGCACCTGCAGGGCGAGCTCCGCTCGAGCAGCCTGGAGAGGGGATCTTGCCTGCAGGTGCAGCAGAGTTGGTATGAGGTTATTGTTTGCACTCTTTTCCCAGATTCGTTGTGCATTGTTAGGTGGGAAGCCGATAATAAAGGCTTGAGAAAATACTGCCAGGGCAAAAAGTCCCATCAGATTGGAGGTCCCTAAGCCTGCTGTTGCCATGGGTCTGAATAAGGATCACAGGCTTGAGGCTTATGTGCACAACAGTGAACCAGAACAGCTGCTGAATCAACTGTTCTCCTGACAAATTACCCTGCCACTTGAAGCTGGAGGTCACAAGGAAAAAGGAAATCGGAGCTCAAACTTAGGGAACAATGGGTTAGATTGTCCACTGATAGGACCCCTTTCAGATGAGGTAGGGGGGTTATGCTCCTTTCTGCCAACTGAGGATCTGTAGACCCATGGGGAAGGCTGGGGAGGGAGGTCTCAAGGCGAGAGGTTGTGGTTTGGAGGGAAACCTGGAGAGGTACTGCTGATGGGGCTGTGTCCAAAGAACATTATCTCCCCAGCAGGTAGATTGTGCTCTGCTGAACAGCAGCTGCCACTCCATTCCCAGTCCTACCAATTAAATCAGAATGAATGTTCACAGCTGGGCTAAAAAGCTATGCTTTTCTTGTATAAAAGTGTGAAAGCTACTACATCTAGAAACAAGATCAGAACTATCATATACTGAGAATACACTTGCTGGACATGGGTCAAAATCAAACAATATATTTCTGTGAAATACTGTCAGCTGTGCTTTGGGTTGTGTGGTATACCTGTTGTAAAACTGCTGTCACACTCACCAGACCAATACTGAATTAAGCATTTTTTATAGCAAGCACTCTCACATTAAGATGCCACATTTTATTTTTCTTGGCTCTCAATCTTGGAAGGTTGGTGGCCCCTGGTCCAGTGTGTGAATTTTGTGGACTGAGCAGAGGAATGATTTTGGTGAGCCTGAGTGTGCCTCTGAAAATAATGCACTGTAGCCCAACCAGAAGCTCTGGAGGTATCTGGAGAAAGTATTGCATTAAAGTCTTTGGCCTTTCTTCTGCTAAATCCGATTGGATGGTCACGATGTTCACTTCTGGATTTAGCATCCATGCATTTTCCATTGGTATTTATGGACACCTTTCCTTTTTCTTTGATCTGAAGGACTCCCATGAGTACAGTTGAAAGCTGGCTTTAGGAACAACTATCCTTGCAAGCCCTGCCCCAAACCACCAAGAATTAAGTACTTTGCTTGCCTCTTTCGGTATGATATGGCCTCTGAGTCTTGTCATTTGAAGACAATTGACTGGAACCATTTCCCCACTTGAATGTGTCCACAAAGCCAGCTGCATGGACAGCTCTGGTCTCAGGAAGCAGCCTCTTGCCCGTCTCAGTGGTGAAACACAGCGTGACCTCACACAGCCTCCTCTGCCAAGCAATTGCATTTGTGCTGTTCCCTTGAGCAATTTCTTGAGAAAGGCTTTGCGGAGGTTTCACATGTGTAGCTGATGGCTCCAGCTGGATAAGGAGATTAGGGATTGAGTTTGGCATAGTGATAACAACGTGTAAAAATGAAACAGGATGCCATAGAAATATGATACAAGATAATTCCAGTTATTGGCTCTAAAGAATGTTCTGCTTGCTTCTGATTGCTCATATCTTCTGTTTTTATCAGTTTCCTTCCTCTTGTCTTTGTGCATGTTTCCCGGTGTAGCAGGTCTGACCCAACCAACTGCACATAAAGATAACACTGATAACTGTAAAGTGAGGAGAGGGGGAACTCATTTCAGACTTGCACACTCAGGCTGCCTTTGGCTGTAAAGTATTTTACAGATGGACTACTTAATACCAAGGGAGATTTGATCTATTGTACTTGCAGCTCTAAAGATTTCTGCTGGGTAGAATGAAAAGCCAGCTGCTGTAGATGCAAGTATTCTGTGAGATGGGAAATAAGAACCAGGGCTAGAAGGTCTCCAGGTTTGTGAGAGGAGAGGGAAGATTTTGCAGTGAAGGCAAAGGATGAGCTCTCAGTTTGGTCTTCCTATGGAAAGGCAGTGCACATCAGGCTACAGAGAAGCTACAGATCAGCACAGACTTGCTTCCCTGGGCTCTGTGCTACCTGGATGTAAACTACTTTTAGTCACTGCTTAGGGCATATTGGTCTAAACACCAGCACTGCACCAATGCTTTCTTTCTGCTAGAACTGGAATCTGGCAGTCTTAAAACTGAGCTTGGGCCACCCGTACAATCTCTGTGTGAGCCCACACAGACATATCCTCAGGTAAACATACTCCCCACTTTGGCAAATGACTGTGCACTGCCAGAGAAGAGTAGCTGCACCCTGCTGCATGCCATACCCTGCTCCATGCATCTCTAGGGAATTCATCTCCAGTAGAGGCATTGCAGATGATGTTCCTGCAACAGCTTTGCAGGCATGGCCCAAGGAGATGAGCTTTGGTTTTGGGAGGCTGCAGCAGTCACAGAGTTGCCCAAAGTCTGGGCAACCTGAACAGGTTTCCAGGGCAGGCAGGAAAGGGGAGAAGAGGAAGACTTCATCTTTCCATGAGTCAGTGGCCATGCAACCCAGTGAAAAGCTGCCCAGGAGCTTCTTCCCCCAAGGAGCTTCTTCCCCCAAGGTGTGAGGACTATCTTTGCCCTCCAAGAGATACGACACAGTATCTTGACCGCATGTGCTGTACCACAGTTATTCATAAATATTTTGTGTGGTTTTGCACCACACAACTTCCAGGCTAGTCTGCAACTGTACAAAACAGAACCTCTCAAAATATATGAAGGAGAGAACCTGCCACATTGGGATTTGATTTTGCTTGAACCTTTGTGCATTAACATCACACTGCTGTTAACAATGTAGGGCTTAAATTCAAAATGCCATTTCTGTATAATGCTGGCATTTCTATGTAATGCAATTTCTATCACAAAAACCATAAGCAGCCAGAGAGCAATACCTGTGCCTGGAGGTGTGCTCATTAGACCAACCAGCAGCAAGGCTACCAACTAGAATGAGCCACAGCTGATGAAGCCAGGGATGTTAGCTACTGGGGACAGGAGAAAAATAAGCCTCTGATAGTCTTCCTGGTTATTTTATGCCTCCTGAGCAAAAGACTTTTAAAATTTGGGCCAAAGAAAGTGCAACACTTGCCTAATGAGTTTCAGATTTTTCAGTCTCATCATCAAGCAGGAAATCAGAAAACATGAGCTCTGTGTGATGGTAATTATATGACAGGTTTGTTGCCAGTCTTTGGTCTATGGCAAAGATGATAAGCAATTGAACTAATCACTCATTTCTAGGCAATCCTTGGCCAGTGAGTGCTCTTTCTTGTATTACATGAAGGCAGAAATGGGTCCCATGTCAGCCACCCTGCATGAGTCAGGGGTAACGACAGATGAAGTGGGAGCTGTGTTTGCAAGTCCCGGAGGATGCTCAGCAATGCAGGCTGCAGCTTGGCTCACACTTTACATCTCCAAAACTGTTCTTATGTAATCCAAAACTATATTAGAAAGGGATTTCAGAGCTTTTTCAAGGAGCGCATGCAGAGAGACTTGGTTGACCTAAACCCTTAAGATCTCTTGATTTGTACTCCTATGTTTTCTGTGACCAGAATGATCCTTTCTAGCCTTAAAAAAATTTGCATCAATAGAGCGTCCCATGATGGCTAGCTACCCAACTGTAGCCACTTGTGCCACTGGGCTCCAGGTGGGCACAAGACCTTCCTCCCTTGCTGGGGCAACTACTACCCCACCCCTTTTGCCCGGTCCAGTGTCATTTCTGAGGTGGGTGCAACAAAACCCAGGCTTCTCTAGGGCAGGTGCTGCTGGGGCTGCAGTGGAAAGCTATGTGTAACTGGGATTGCTGCACCAAACACTGAAGCCAAGCTTGCCTGGTGTATTGCAAACCCTGGGAGTTTACTTGAGGTGAGGAATTTGCTCCTGACATTTTGATATTTCTCCAGATCTAGGTGTACCGAGAGATATCCCAGCACCCAGGCCTGGCCCTGGTTAATAGGGTGTAGAAAGGAGACGGGTGAGTGGGTGCCCATCAGGTAGTATCAGCACTCTTTCTGTGAGCTTGTGAAACAGGTTAGGAGAAAATAACATCTGAGGCCACAAGTGTAGTTTGTAATTCATATTTTATTGCTTTGTACAAATGAAAAAATAGGGGGCAAAAAAAGAGAACTACAAGACTGGAAGGTACTATGAAAGCCCACAGTGGGAGTCTACAACTGCCAGCGAAGGGTGATTTGTAGCCTGTAGCCTGGTGGCACAGGAAAGCATTATATAAGGCACAGTGGTTCCCCTCTCTCTTAAATAAATAAAATGGTAGAGTTGGAAAATAAAAGTGGAAGCTAACTAATGCTGACAATCACCCTTCTCACAAATAACTATGCCAGTGCTATTAAAATAAGGCGACCAGCAAGTGCCTTGACCCAAAATACCTAAAAAGACCTGGGATTGAGGGGAAGCTGCAGGAGGAAGCCCTTTTGACAACCTTAATATTCAAGGGTTTTCATGCAATTAAAGGCCCTATTTGATTCAAGTTTAAACATTGTCAGCAATGCTTCACGGGTCTGCCTCTGGAGAACCAGCAAGCAAGAGCATTTGCGTTGTCACAGCGGGAGGGAAATGCACATAAAAAACAGACTGCATGGTGAGATCCCAAAAGAGCAGTGCCCAAGCTGAGTAGTCAACATTTTTCCAAAGCTTAGCTTTGGTTTACATTCCTCTAAAGGAAAAAGTGACTCAGATAATTAAGCTGATGGAGATTTTCCAAGCTGTTCAAGACACTGAAAGCATGTATTTTGTCCTCAGCTTAATGGTAGGCACATGTATATATCTTTTTTTAAAAGTACCCTGTATTTTTAATTGGCCTAAGTATTATGGGAACACAAATGTGGCTGGAATATTACTTTAATGAAACTGCAGTGCTAAAGAAGAACGTATGTATGGAAAAGGGATATGCTGTGACTGGTATTGCTTGCCCGTCCAAATACTTGGGTAGCTATCTGCCCTTGCCTTGCCTTTGAAGCGGCTGCTCTGCACAACTTTCTTTCAAGCCTTTCCCGCTTTTCTTTCCTCTCCAGTAGCTAAAAATGGGACGTGTATCTGCAGAGCAGAAATAAAACCTCCTCCTGCCCAGACCATTGCTTCTTTGATCCCAAACAAGAAAACAGGCTTCAAGCTGGTGAGGTTGCTATTTTGAGTAACACAATGTCCAGGGGAGCCGTATTTCTCCCTTCTAACAGAGAAAGATGATAGCTGCTGCTGCAGAAGCCGACTTCGGCTTCCATCGTGCCCCTGCAGCTCAGCAGACACGGCCTGATGAAGGAGGGAGTAAGGGGGCCAAGGGCAGGAAAACCTTGCTGGCACGGACCTCACATTGGATACCGCAATGGTTAAACAGCTACACTGACGAAAGCTGCTCTTGGGGGCTAGCGGAACTGCTCGTGGGCTTTAAGTTAAGTACAGACATAAGCTACATCAGTGATGAAATGTCAGACACTTTCTGGAACTGCTCTTCACAGACTGGAAATTCACTTTCCAACCAAGGGCTAGCACTTAGATCTTGTGCAATAACTAAATGTGATTGAAACTCTTGAAACATTACGCAGTTACATAGCATATACTCGGTGAGCTGCTGAATCTTTCTTTTTACAAGGGTGGACATTGCTACCAGAATCAACTCCCATCCATGAGAAGGAAAACCAAAAGTGGCCAGCAAGACCGGTCTGGGGTACCTGCTAGTAATTATGGACAGTCACAAAAAAATTTCCCTCCAAAGTCTGCATTTTTATACAGGAATGGTTTTCAGAAAAAAAAACCAAACAGGAATCTTTTCCTAAAATTTTATCTCAAAGAGGTGCATGGTCCTGAAAGAAATACAAAATGATTATTCTATGCTGAACAAAACTGCAAATGAAGTATTTCAGCTACTTTTTCTTGGAAGAAACTGGTCTTACTTGAAAATGATGACCTAAGCCATACTTGGCAGTTAACTCCTCTAGCTTGTGTTTGATCCTGTTTGGTTTTAATTACATGAACTACTGCAAGCATTCACACTACTGTGAGCATTCACACTGGCAATGCCAACATTTGGTTTTTTCACTAGGTGAAGCTGATGAGTCCATGATACTGCCTCTGTGTGTCCCCCGTCCTTGGCCTTACAGTGATTGCAACAAGGTGCTGGTGGCCAGGCACTTCTGCAGCACCAGGGCCATCACAGACCCATCAGCTTCACCATTGGTTATTCAGCCTGAGGCCCGTGCCTGTGGCTTGCAGGTTTTCAAGTAGCTAGCCTGGTTCATGCCGAGTATTGGTTGGGTAGTCTCTGTGGAAACTGCAATCCTTCTCCCATTTTGCTAGGAAGGCTTTGCCTCAGGAATCTGCATGCTTGGCTGCTCCACGGCCAGCTGGTTTTCAAAGACACAGCACAGCTTATAATTTTCTATGAGCTTTGCTTGAAAATACTGCCTGTCCTTCTTGTGCCAAATGTCTGTGGCAATGTAGGTGTTGTAGGGGTCGTGGGAGTCCTCCAGCCTCCTGGCCCGGATGTTGGTCAGCATAACTCCCACTGTGAAGAAGCCAAAGAGGCCAATCATCAGCAGCACGTAGATGATTTCCAGGTTGCTGCTGGCACTTCTGACCTGGGAAGGTGCAGAGCTATTTGTCTGCTCCATGTAGTCTTGAAGCAGCTTGGAGAGAAGTGAATTCAGTGCCGTGTCGTTAGACATCACCAACATCTTGTTCTTCTGTCCTTTACACTTCTTTCTTCCTTAATTACAGTTTACCTAGAAAAGAATAAAGATAAGGGGCATGCCATCAGATAAAAACGCAATTCCTCTGTCTCCATTTACTGGCTCCCCTTCTCAGCAAGAAGGCTACCTTGGATCTGGAGCAAAGGTAGAGGGGCTGGATGAGCCTGGAGGGATGTCTTCATCTCCTGTTTCCAAGTCAGGCTATTTAGGTTGAGTCTATCCCCCATAAACACTTGTCTTACAAAATCTCCTCAGTCTTCACAGACAGTCTATTGTGGTGCACACCTGCCCAAGCTATTGGCCACTCACCCAAGATACTTCACCCAGGCCTCCTGTGCGGCTATTTAAAGCCCATGACTTCTCCCCTGAGACCTCACAGGCATGAGTGTCTCACTCCCACTCTACAGCAATTGCCCCTGGCTTTGAATATTATGATCATGGCTTCCCTTCGTCCTCTCTCCTCTACTTTCAGCTTAAGGATTGAGTTTGGAAACAAAACTTCTATACCTGATGTTCAGTAAGTGGAAATCATTCAGTACCTGTGGCAAACTCCTCCTGTCCACCCCTGTTAAGGAGTGTTGCCTTTTTTCTGCAGCTCTCATGATACACACCATGCAAAACTGAGCAACCAAACTTCTAACAGAAACATATCGCACACTAATTTAATGCAACTTTCCAGTCGACATTTGCCTGGGGAGTGGACACAGAGGGAGTCCATAGTAACTGCCTACACAGCAGTGGAAAGGAAAAGCATCTCCCTTCATCCTCCATCCTGCGGTCTAGCAGTCCTTTGGTGGGTAGTTCATTGTTTTCCCCTCCAAATTAATTTGCTGTGCAACTGGCGTTTGGTGGTTAATTGTCTGGTTAGGAGGACTTCCACTGGCATCACTACAGGTCAGGGACAGGACAGGACAGGAGATGATAACACCAAGAATGGTAACACCCGGAGGTCCAGATTCTCCTAGCCACAGCACTCTGCATTGACCTTCTTACAGAAGAAGCTGAAGGGTCCTTTTCCCCTTTCCAATGTCAGCTGTAACTTGGTTAATAAGAGCAATCCTACCAGCACTGCAGTCCCAAAGCCTCAGCAGCCAGGTAACATGACTGACAATCTCACTACAATGCCTAATTTAAATGTCTCTAGAAAACAAAGACAACAGTCTCCTTCTGGCTTTGCCCGTAGCACATCTAAATGAGGTACTGTTACTCAAGGTGACTTCTGTGACAGCAGTCTTGTAATCACATAAGATGGCTGTCAGGGCTTTCTACAGTTTTAAATCTGTGAGAGTAGGACAGCATATTAGCAAAAGCTTCTCCAGCATACTTACCTTTTGCTGGTTTGGTTTATTTAAGAGGTACTAGATTGTAATCATTTGTAATGCATCAAGAATGAAATGAAATGAACCCTTGGGCAGAAAGCCACAAAAAGGCCTAGGCAGCCATTACAGCCCTCCATAAGGACAACATTAATGATGCATCGATGTTGTGCAGGACCTCTGCACGGGAGGGAGTTTAGCTGTGCACACAGCCTCCAGCTGCCAGTAATGACACTGCAGGAGATGAGATGTATCTGGGGGCTTCTTTGAATTGTCTGTGCCTTGTTACAGCATAAATGCTGTAAAAGGAGATGCTGAGACAGAGGAAGTGAGAAGAAGACACTGATCTTATGACCTGCCATCTCTCATATGAAGAACCGTTAGGTACTGGACATGTTCTGTGCTAGCAGGTGCTGTTGGCAGCTGAAAGAAATACACAATTAACGCAGACATTAATGTGATCAAACATACATAAATTAATTGCTAATGCAACTGCATGTGCTGATTTTCAGCTTGAACCCTTGTGCTAGACCTCCCATCTGTGCCTTCATGGATTTGGGAGCCTGGTCTCACTGAAAGTCAGATGCTCAGCCCAGGATGATAAATTCTGTGGAGAAAACCTTGTTCTCCTCACCATACAACCCTGGGGGACATAAGTGGCACCAGCCCACACCAGACAACATCAACATAAGTGGCACCAGCCCACCCCAGACAACATCAAACTGCTTCTCCTGGTGAGTGGGTGACCACTGGGAGCCCAGGTCAGGCTCCTGTGGGCTCAAACTCACCCTGCTCCATACAAGCAGTTCCTGCAGTGAGATGTCTCACTAGCAGGAAAAATGAGCACACATGAGAGTTTGTCTTGGTATTTTGGTTTTAAATAGAGCTGAGCCTGGGGGTGGCAGAGGGAGACAAAAATCACCAGTACAAAACAATATTCTGATCCAATTTATTTCTTCAGTTGCATGACTCAAAGCTACAGGAAATAACATCTTGGCAGCTTGAGCTTAATAGTTAAAATCTATTCACATTTCACAGCTGTTTTCAGATCCTTTAAAAAGGAAATGAAGAGAAAAAGAAGTTTAAACCTTTATCTGAGATTACGCCTCCTAAGCGTGTAGAACGTGTCAACACTGTAAAATGCAAAACTGCTAACAAATCACTGCAATAACTTTAAGACAAAACAATGAAGAATTTCACTGGATCTCTCAACTTTTTCCAGAAAGATAGGTGATAATTTCTCATAATAATTACCCGTACTACTGAAGACACTTCAGGTGCTGATGAATTGCCATTTTGAGGCTGGATATCCTCATCTACCTCCGTATATTCTTTTGGGAGGTTTCTGAGGGTTGCAAGGTATTTCCCACTTCTGGGATGCTTGCATGCTGGCTGAGCTGGAAGCCAGCAGGGAGCTGAGCAGCCCCATCTCCACAACCACATCAGATGGTAATAACAGGAGAGGTTAAGGGAGGGAAGGGGCACTCCCCTGTTCCCCAGAAAATCTCCTGAAATCTCAAGAAGGCTAAAGGCTTCACCCACCACTGCACAAGTCCTATGCAACTCCACAGAAATCCATACTGGGACCAGTTTACAGCTGGACTACATAGGACGGCGAAGAGTCACCTGTGTCATTGGCCTACTCCATGACAGATGGTCACACCTCACTGTCCCAAAAGCTCTCTGTTTTGACCATAGCTAGAGTGGCTTTCTGCTCCCCGCTACTGACCCCAGACAACAGCTCATGGGCTGCAAATCACCATCAGTCCCCTCGTAGGGCTTCCCTGAGGAGCTCTGAGTATGCCCAACCCAAAATCAGCAACCTGGTTTGCCTAGGTTGCATCCTGGTATGCTGGGACCTCACCTGGGGTGGTGGTCTCCATCCCACACTATCCCACAGGAGATTCCAGTGCACACCAAAGTGTCACCCATCCTACCTCTCTTGAGAGAGGCAGGCACTGAGCAGTGAACTGCCCCTGTTAAAAATTACCTGGGGCAAAGCTGAACAGATCTGCAAATTTTTCACTGGCCAGTGATTCATAGGGAATTCCCTAAGGTTGGCAGCAACCTGGGTGACAGCCTGTTCTCAGATGCATTGCTGCTTATCCATCCATTGCACTAAATACAGGCGTTAGACCTCCAAAGCAAAAGCAATGGGCTCAGTGCAGGTTGCTTTCCAACACACAGGTTTCCTGACAGCGGAGGTGTACTGCTGACATTGCCCAAACTCATCTTCTGCCAGGTGTCAACAATGACCTGAACCACTGTCCCATCAGCCATGGTCCATGGCACCAAGCAGCACCAGTGGAGCTGGCCCTTATTCACTGAGCCTTGTCCATTTCCTCACCATCATCTGCTGCTTGCCCTCTCTTTCTTATGCCATGGATTTCTTGTGGCAGGTGGAGATGGACCTCCTCTGAGTGATACCTTCATGGAGAGTGTGGGTTTAGGATGGCAGGCAAAATACCACAGGCAGGTTTCTGGAGTTGATGAATGGACAAAAGCAAGACTCTAGGAGACAGCTCTACTCCATAAACGTCTCTGTGTAGTCGGGTGTGTATGGCCTACAGTTTCTATGGTCAGTGGAGGGAGGAAAAGCATCGGAATGCAGCTTAATCACCCCTTCCAAAGCATTTTAAAATACTGCTTCTAAATGAACAGGTTCTCAGCAGGTATGAAGATATGCGTTTGATACAACTTCTGTGAAGATCCAAAGATCCTACAGTGTTTGCTTTTTCTGTCTGCTGGCTGTTATTGCTATATTGGGGTGCCTTTAACCTGGACATCACTCTATGCAAAAGTTTCTCCAGGGATGTACTTACACAGGTGAGCAGCTCCTTGCAGTGGTGACACTCTACTGGTGGAGAAAAAAAAAGCAACTACCTGCTTCCCTCATACATCCCAAAGGCCCCTGCACAGAGAGGAATGAGTCCTACTCTGCTTATTTCCAAGCTGCTCAACCTGCTCACACTGCTCAACCCCTCATCACCTCCCACCTACCCTACAGGAGTACTTGTTGCTCCCTCAAATCTCTGTGGCTTCAGCAAGAGCCATGGGGCACAGCTGAGGGAAGGGAGACCTCCTAGAGATGGAAAGCGGCTCTCTAGAAGAAAAAGTGAAAAATAAACCACTGGTAGCTACTTTGTTCATGATGGTATCTTCCCCCTGGAGTAGAAGAAAAACTGGCCCAGCACTGACCCTGAGATCCACCTCCAGAAGGGAAAAGCTGAGGTATCTCTGGCAGAGGGCCCTTCTGTCAAGACTGCAGGGGAATTAGAGAAGAAAGCTTTAAGCCACCAAGGCCTCTTGGTTTAAAAACACTGCACACAATGAGAGCTGTGACAGCTGAGCTCAGGGAAGATGCAGCTACTCATGGAGCTAGGACATACTGTGGGACTGGAGGCTGGAGATGCATGGGCAAGTATGGATAGACTCCATGCGCATTGTGTTTGTGCCATCTCAGAAACCATCCCTGACCATGGCTGCAACCATGTCTCTCCAATATGACTACACTATGAGAGACCTACTCCTATCTTAATCTCTTGAACATCCAAATGCTTATAGCTATGGAGGGCTAGAGTTGCAAAATGCAAGTCCAGGAGACGGCCTGCATGATGCAGAGTCTGACCTTGGCTGAGTCTGAAGAGAGGCCAAGCTGAGCTGCTGGAGAGCATGCTGTGCCTATCTGGGTGCAAAGACAGTCTTACCCACTGCTTTTGGGGAGGTAGAACTATCACAGGGATATCACTACAGAGCTGTAAATTGACATTTGAGTTCAAATAGAGCAATTTGCAGCTGCAGAGCATCTGATATTTAATATAGCTTCTGTCAGAAGTGACTTACACCTGGCTGGTTCTCAACAAAGGCAAAGCAGAATGGGTGTGTCTGCTCAAAAGCTGGCTGGAGGCTGCCCCGTGGTCCTGGATGCCCCTGCTAGTAGAGGGCACCCAACCCAGCTGGAGCCACCAGCACAGTCCTTGCTGCCCCTGTCTGAGTTGGACTTATTTACAACAGCTGAGCTTCAGTGAAGATGAGATGTTTGCTGGCTTCCAGTCAACCGCTGGGGTTTAGAAAGAAAAGAGGCAATTTTCTGTCATGTAATATACCTAGCACATGTGACAGTCTTTGGAGCTTTGGAGTGCAAGGGGAATTTGGTCCTTGAGCATTAAGTGAGCAAACTGATTTGCTTTGGCTAGCTATACTTTTCTTCCTTGCTGAGGTTAAAATGTATTTATCGTGTCAACAGAGGTGGATGTTTAATGACAGACGCTTGTCTCCTAAAACAATTTTCTCAGCTCTTGCAAATCAAAAGACCTATATTCTAACTGATACTAAGCAACAATCTCCAGCAATCTCTCTCTTGTACTGCTGCCAAAAGCATCAGTAACCAAGCACCAGAAACTGAGGGAGTCTAGGGGAATTCATACCTTTTGAAGATACGCTACTCTAGCAACTTCTAAAGAGCTGATGACACACAAAAAAAGCCTGTGCAAAAAAGCCAGTAGCAAAAGTTAGCCCAGCACATTGCCCACCTTCCCACATTTTCTGCCAACAGCATGCTTCTCCACCACCATAAAGCAATGGATATACTGACCTCTCTGGCTCACTTCTCTGGCTGTTCGTTACAGGGATGAGTAGGTCAAACAAACTTTCTGGAGGCCAAAGCATTGCACAAGATAGACCCACTTCCTCCCTCCAGCTTCTGGAAATTTTGCAAGATTGCAGCATCCAGGACACTGTGATCCTATCAGGGACAGGACAACAGCAGAAATTAGAAGCAAGTAGGGTTGTAGGGTTGTACAAATACACACATCTTCCGCAGTCCCTACCTTTCACTAGCAAATCTGCAGCTTCTTCCAACCAGTCCTAGGGCCATCCATCCCTACCCAACGAAACAACACTTCAGGTCCTTGTGCCACTTCAAAAAAGCAACACTCGCGCGGTGGGCTGCACTCACTTCTTCCCAAAAACACCAGTTTTATCTGATCACAAGACAGAAATTCAGTCCTTTCACATACAATGTGTACGGATCGTACGATTTTGAAGTGGAAAACCCAGCAGCCCCCCCAGACAATACGCAACCAACTTCATCCTCCCAGATGCAGCTGCCGTGGGCTTGCACCCAGCCCCAAAGAGCAGACAAACACTGGCACGGCTGTAACAGCAAACAAAACCTGGCAGGCAGAGCCCCGGCTCCCTCTTCTCCTCCATCAGCTCAGCTCCGTGGCTCGGCGGCTCCGTGGCTCTTGCAGCCCCCCAGTTCTCCACCACCCCCGGCTCTCGCCCCCAGCCCCGCTGCGCCGAGCATCGGTACAGACCTGGCAGCAAGGCACGGCGGGGTTGCAGGGCTCCAGCCTCTCCTAGGGAAAGAGAATTAGGAAGGTGGGAGCCCTGGGAAGCCCCCGAGGTAGCACCTCTGGGGTGTGAGCGGGCTGAGCCTGGGACCTGGCTCCTGCAGGGACAGCAGCCTGGCCGCCACTGTCCCCTGTGCCCGGGATCAGGGCAAAAGGTAAGAACAGGAAAACACCCAGGCTCACCAGGCTGGGGGAGGGCAGGAGGAACCCGTGGCGTGGGTGCCGTCAGCCGGCCTCCGGCTGCAGGTGCCGGCTCCGGCCCCGGGCACGGGTGGGAGGTGCTGAGGGGACACGGAGGCAGCTCCGGTGCTGGCACCTCCGCAGGCCCCGGGCAGGGGCAGCAGGCAGGGCAGCGCACGGGGAGCGGGAGGAGGGTGCCGGGGCGTCGGGGCATGGCCAGTCCTGCCGCCCGGGCCCCATGCGAGTTCCCCTCGCACTCGGACGCTCGCCTGCTCGCTGCCCCAGAGGCTCCCACCCGTGAGCACACCGTGCCCTGCGTGCCCCTGCGTCTAGGCGAGGAACCGAAGCTGGGCAGGGAGGCACATAAGGAGGCATTTTTAGAAACAGCGATAGCGTCAGCAAAATCCCCTGGGATTTGGAGCTGTGGCGATGTAAGGTGATGTCCATCTTCCCGTGCCATTACAGCCTTCGCTGTGTGAGGAGGAAGCAGGGAGCCCTTTCCAGGGCTGCCCCTCCAACCCCACTGCAAGGGGCTCTAATTAACTCCTACCCATCACCTAAGAAGAAAAATAACACCAAGCCACAAACCCTAAAAACCTATTTTCCATTTGAGAAAGAAGTGTTTGTAGTTGTCAGTTAGCCAAAAGGAGAGAGAGTTCATTAATGCTCACCTGGAACCCATAAAATAAATTTACTAGCTTCGCAAGGCAGCTGCATTTAAACTCATTCAGATGATGCCGGTGATGTGACTTAACATGTCCTCAGTATCCCTGGAGCTGTGGCAGATCTGCACTGGTGTGTTGTCATGTGGCCCTTGGCAGTTCCCTGCCCCAAGACTCTCGGCAGCAAGTAGGGACAGGGACAGCGGCTGGTGCTCCTCAGCTCTACCAGGTGCTGTTGCTATGACAGCTGCTAAAGAGGAGAATTTAAATGGCAGTTGAGGTATTGAAATGAATGGATGAAAACTGTATTTTTATATTTTGTTATTCTGTGTTTTCAGTGGGCTGGGGGATGTAGCCCGTGTTTTCATTGCACACGACATTGCTGCATCCAAATGAGGGAGCAGGCTGTTAACAAGATGGGATAATTTCCCAGGCTGGCCCTAGGCAGGAAGATACCTACAGCAGCAGACTTCACTGGAGGAGGGGACAGGCAGTGCCAGTGACTGTCCTGAGCTGTGCTCAAAGCCCTGGAAATATTTGGCTTGCTTCTGTTCAAGCTTCTGTGTGCTGCTGGGGGCTCAGTTTCTCTCCTCCAGGACAGCAAATTTAAGTTTTGCTTTGTTTCTGGGAAGCTTCAAGTCAGATCTAATACTTCTTGCTTTCATGGACCCCCTAGCACCTACATAGCATTCCCCTCTGAGATCTTTTAGTTGCATTTTAATGCCTACCATGAGGCATAGTGTTCGTAGGGCTGAGGAAGTTGAAGCAGTTGAAGGCATGGCCAATGTTCAGAGGAGTTAGTGACAGCATGGAACTACTCCCACAGTACCGGGAAAAGTGTTTCCAGTGGCACCAGTCCGAGGCCAAGCAGGGCTACCAAAACACCAGAATAAAAAGAAATCTTGTGCCCAGGTGTGTGATCTCATCCAAACCACAGAAGGGTGTCCCAAAAGTTTAACTGAACACTAGAGCATTACCAGGAAAAGACGCTGCTGCAAGGATGGGCTTTGGCTGATCAGGAAAACAGTGCACTGCTTGATAAATTGCAATTCTTCTGGCAATGCAGCATGCTGAAAGGTGCTGCCTCAAGCCTGGAGAGGGTCCCAAAGGAGATGGGGGAGGAGGAGGAAGAGGACAGAAGGAGAGCAAGCATGGTCAGTGACAGCAGAGAGTGAACAGTCAGGCACTGCTTCCTTCTCGTGGGAGAAATCTGGGGCAAAATTAAATCGTATCACTTCCTGGCCCAGCCTTCCTCTTCCCATGGCTGTACACCCGGGAAGGTGTTGGGAAAGAAGAGCATCGCTTTAGTGTGGGCCTGGCAGATGAGCTTTTCCTTTGGGTAAAAGGCAGGCATATGGAGGGAACTGCTGGGACATGAGGCAGGCTAGGCACTGGTGGCCAAGGAAGGCACTTTGGGCCAAAGTTTAGTGGCTGTGGCCCCATTTCTTGTCATGTACCCCCAAGGCAGGGCTCCACTGGCACAAAGGGTGATGGGACATGAAGAACACCTGAGCTGTGCTGGAGCAGCATCATCTGAACCCACACAAGGGCAGCATCACCAAACCCGTGCTGAAACAAGCGGACAAGCCTTTCCCTTCAGAAGGCAGGAGCACATCACAGAGAGCAGCAGCTGGTGGGTGATGGGTCCCTTGCCACCACCAGGGCAGGTGAGGGATGAGGTGTCAACCTACCACCCCAAATGCAGCAGGGAGGTTACCAACCCAATAAGGGGTGCAATGGGTATGAACTGCTTCTCTAGAGGGATGAGGGGTGAGTCTCCCTTTGATCCCTATAGAAACACCATTGTGCCTCTGGGGTTTGCTTTATTCTTATTATATCACAGAAAGTTGATATTCACAGTCATATTCCTAAAATCCACGAGAGATCCATGAACAGGATCCCACTGGCTAACATCCTGTGATGGGGAAGAAAAATGGAACACAGTGGCTAAGTCCCACTTTCCCGCAGCCCATAGCCTCTTTGCACCACTGAGTGCTGGGGTAACTGCTGGTGAAACTGCTCCAGATGATGCAGTTCCAGAGGGGGCTAAGCTGTGGGGCTGGGCAAACCAAAGCAAGGGTTATTTTAAAGAGATCTCGGGGTCTGTGTGAGACCTAATTTCCCCTGCCATCACACCAGCATGGCTCTATTGCAACCAAGAGGAAGATTATATCTTCATTAGGCAAAAGCAGATTCTTGTTTTTTTAGAAGCGTCTGTGTAACTTCTATTTGACTTTGGTAGGCCCTGAGAGTGCATCTGACAGGAAGCTTATTGTTTTTATATAGCAATGGCCATATACAAAGGATAGGTTCAACACCACAAAACCACTTCAGGCAAAAAGTTTCTTTGCCCTTTTGGATCTGTCACTAGCCAAAGGTTTAATTTTCTTCAGTACAATGATGACATGCAGAATGATGAGATCCCTCAAAAAACCAAATGAAGGTTTTTTCAAAAGGTGATAAGGGACATTTCACAAGCACAGGAGTCTGCCAATCTCTTGAAACCATATTCCTGGTGGACATATTGAGGTCTCTTGTTTTTAAATTGGTCTTAATGTTGTTTTGAGGAAATAAAGTCTAAAATAAGTATGGAGAGAAGAGAATATAGTTTACTCTTTCAATGAATAGTTGCTCTTTCTTAGAAAGGCCACTGTTGTGGCTGTTGCACATAAATAGATGAAGTCTGATATATTTCTGTCCAGATAATTATCTTTGGCACTTTCCTGTATGTATCATGGGAAAATCATCAGGAAGTTATGTAAACCCTTACTTGCAGCATTTTGCTGGGCTCCCGAGAAAGAAATGAAAGGGCTGCTCAGGGTAGCCCAAGGGGAGGGAGCAATAACTCAGAAGGTGCCTTTGGTCTCCTCTGGTCCAACGGTGACCTGAGCTAGGCATAGCTCATGCCAAACACCAGGCTACAGCTGCCTGCTCACCTCTGCTTCCTTTTGGTCTAACCAAGGGGACAGGAGGTTGACCAGGACTTTGAGCCCTTCTCCAGCTCTGTTCATCATCCCAAGAATATCTTCCCACCAAACAGCTCTATTACTAAAGGTCTTGGCTGGCCTTTTTGGGACATGACTTCCAATTCAGCCCAAATGCTGTAGAAGTGACTTTGGATTGGGGGTTATCCAAGTTGTCTTTCAAACGGTCGGCTTTCAGGAAAAACACAGCACTGGCTTCCTGCAAATGAAGCTTGAGTTGAATAGTCAAAAATAAAAGTACTCATAACATTTAGCCAACATGGCCAAGAGAATATAGTTAATTCACTTGCTGTTATCCCAGCACTAATGGAGGCACATCCCATTCCTAAAAGCAAGGATGTGAACCACCTGCTCCCCTACATTTGCACAACCTCTGCTATTACGTAACCACAAAATGAAGGTTCACTTGGCTGCAGCAGCAGCAGCAGGAGGGATGCCACAGGTCAGAGATGCAGCTGGCACAAGTCAGTGAAGCTGTAACAAAGTAAAGAGAGCTGTGTGGATTTACACCAGCTGGGGAAAATGGCTTGCAATTTGCAGCCTGCCATTGAAATACAATTTAGACTGAAAAAACACAGTGTTAAATTAAAATTGTGCTGACACCTGCAGTGTTTGGAAGAGACAGTGGATGGAGATGCCTCTGACCCTCCATAACAAGGTTAAATGCAATTCCCTTACTGAAGAATAATTCATAGATGCTGACAGAAGCACAAAGGCTGGAGTGTTATATTTTTATGAGGAAGATTCAGATGAGCCATCCCCAATCAGCAAGCTCTCATTGCTTTAATAACCAGACAGGTGAAATTCAGTTTTGTGGTGACCGATGCTGCAGTTTATTCTTCTGACTGGTCACCAGGTGTCATGGGAAAGCTATACCATTAGCTACAAATTCACACCCACTCCAAACTACATCTCCTGAGAGCAAGCTGTGGCTGTCAGCTCCCACAGTACCTGTGCTGCAGCTCCTGCCCCTTTCCAGTAGCAGTTTTGGGTGATCTGTGGCACCATGCCTGCAGGGAAAGGACTGACTTTTTTACTCATCACCATGCAGCACAACTCTACTGTCCCCACTGCTCGGTCCCCTCAGCACTGCTGCAAACACATGGAAAACAGCACTGTTACCTAACAATAAGCAGAACCTCATTTTAAAAAATCACAGTCACGCTTCATGGGTACATGGAGATGGCCATAAAATTCCTGGACGCATTCCTATAGGCTTGAAATGCTGTTTCACAATTGCCCCAGTCTTGCCAGGGAATGAGCACTTCCCAGGACAGGAGCACAGTAATCACATTAAATTAAATGGTCTCAGCTTGGTGCTGGGAATGTAGGTGGCCACATCTCAATAGCCACCAACAGCAGTGGTCCTGGGCAACTGGCAGCCAAGCACATTGCACACAATATATTCAATTCCCCTTTTTAACAAATGACAGTTAATTTTTTTTTCCTCAAATTGGCGAAGTCTGGGAAGTAAAAAACAGATCTTTTTTTTCTTTACCTACTACACTCCCCTGCAAATATTAACTCCTGTTAAAATATTTTTTGAAAGATCCTGTTTACATGGGTAACAATCTCCCAATCCTCCCCTCACCCAGCCCAAGGAGAGGAAGCCAAGTTTTGCCCCAAAGAGGAGTCCAGGTCATGACAGAGCCATCACATTTCTTCCTTCCCACTCCCAGGAGACAATCTGCTTGTGTACATTGCTGCTCCTGTCTCCACAGATTAAAAAGCTACATTAATGAAGGGGAGGAATAACTATCAGGTGTTTCCTTGAGAAGAAGCAGTGATACAGGCAGCTTTTTTGCTCTAAGGAATGCTTGGACTGGTTTTTCCACTTTTCTCCGGTTTTATTCTGTGCAGGGATAAATCAGGGGCCAAGTCTGCTCTGGAGCATCTCCCCTCTCATCTGAAGCTGGCTCAGGTGCGTATGCTGCCCTGGGTGCACTAACAACTGCCCTGGGTGCCCTGGGTACCCACACAACGAACAGCATCCCTGTCCCAGCACCCATCCTGGGCCACCACAAGTCCACTACATGCTGGTCACAGGGCACCTTACACCAGCAGGCAGTTGCTGCACCAGGCCTGGTTCCCTCCTTCATTTAGGGCATAGATACTGCCTAAAAGATCTGCAGGGAGGTGTTTGTTCCTCAGAAGGAGTGTGTCTGCATGTACCAAGGTGAGGGAACTCATGGCACAGAGCGGGAGGCAGGTGTTTCCCAGTGATGCCTCACAAAGAGCAGCTCCATAGCCAATTCAGAGATCAGGCCAGCCTGCCTCACACTCTGCCTTTGCTGGTATCATCAGCTCCTCACCCATCAAGAGGGTTAGGGGAACAAGCCAGAAACAGGCAAGCAGAGATAGCGTTGCCTCCCTGCCTGTCTCCCCTTTGCACGTATTCCTCAGAGGAGGTGTCCAGGGCTTCGCTCTGCAGAATGCCCATTTTCAACTCAAGCTCTCAGCCTGTCATAGCAACATGTCTCTGGCCTTGCAAGCACTGATGGTGACGGACCACATCCTGCCACCCAAACCATTCCCCTGAAACAACTACCACATGTGTTTCACTCTGCAACCATTTAGGAGACAAAAAAAGGAGTAATTCCTCTGGAGAGATGATTAGGTTCTACCTCCTTCAGAATATTCTCCTTAAAATACTGGATTGGGACTGAGAGCCCCTTAACCCTTCAAAGGTTTTGTAGGTGATCTTGGCATGTTGTCCAAATCCATCCAAAATTGCGAACAAAAAACCAAAACAAAACAATTAGTTGCTACCTAAATGTTGAGGTGCTCAGCTTAACCTGCTCATTGATGCTGGGTTTGTTCATGCCCTGCCATGGGCACACGTATGCACCCAGAATGGGCCACAGCAGCTTGGTGCCTTGCTGCTGCCAGCTCCCAGCTGCCCCCACTTGTGTTCTCAGCGAAGGTCATCTGTCTAGCAGTGCCACATGTACCTCTAAGCAACAAACCCACATCCCCCATGTGACCACTTGCCCATCACACTTGAGGACACCTGGAAGAGTTTGCCATGCCACTGCTCTGGTCCCCCAAAGCCTTAGAGATGCAGGAGGCCCCAGGGCAATTGGCCCAAAGCATTTCAAACCTTTACCACCCGTCTCCTTAGACATGGCCCCACAGAGCAGGCTGCTGCTCTTGCAACTTGTGTAATGCTCTCTCCTCCTGAGGCTGGGTCATGTCAACCCCCTGGCTCCACAGAGTGAGGAGGCCATGTGTGGCAAACTGTGGATGAGGACCCTCTCCAGGGAGGGGAGACGTGAGTTCCAGTATTTCCCTCAGTTTTGCACTCTGTAGAGTGACAGAAGTCCAAGCTGGTGAGGAGCTGCTGAAGCACACCCAGACCACCTTGCAGGGTGCTGTCCTGGAAAGCAGCTGATACAGTCAACAGCTTTTTAAAGGTGCAATCAAATCCTTACCTTTCATTCCCTATATAACTGCTGTAACCTTTCAATGCCACCACCAGCAAGTCAAATGCAAGCAGCTAAAAATACTTTTTACAAGAAGTTCAGTCTTACCCAGCCTGTTTTAAGCTGTGTTCTGCAGATGCCCATTGGGCATTTAGGCAGGATGGAGGAAAGTGTGACTCTGGATCCCAAGCTCAGACATACTCTCCCCAGGAGCACATTTCTTGTCCCATTCTCTGCAGCAGATCTCCTCAGGAAAGCATGGAGCAAGGCTGGACACCTCCAGGGCTCCACAGGAGCCAAGCAGTGCTCACTCGGATCACTGTTTTGGTTGGGTGCACTAGAAGGCCCCATTCTCCACTACCACTGTGCAGGATGAGCATCAGGATGCACTCCGGAGTCTCTGCACACTTTTTCCCCAGGTTGTCTAAGGGGGATTAAGTAATTGTTTGCTGTCAAGGTTTACAAAAAGTTGGGGTTACATGCATCTTTAAAAAGAAAGGATTATCTTGAGCAAGGTACAGCTAAAATAGCACTTCAGACATATTTTGAGGGAAGATTTAAAGATGTTATCTGAAGATCTCACTTAAATCAGGTAGAATTACAAAAGCTATATATTCATAAAAACAAAATATTATGAGAAAATAACCTACGAAAACAATGCAGTGGAAAAGCACCACAGAGTCTTTCATATATTTGATGCTGGGGTCATGCTAACACTGATTACTGAGTGGAAAATACTGCATACTTTCTCCTCCTTTGCAGTACGTAGAGGTTGAAATCCATGTCAGATTCCATTAAGAAATCAAAATGGCATTTTTCCAAAGAGACCACACACAGAGATGCAGGTTTCAGGATGTACCAAGTACAAAATGAGAGCATATGACTGAGCAGGATTCGTTGTCACTTGTTCCACCCAGCCACCTAAGGACAAGATAGTACAAAAATACCCCACTCCCTGCTTAGCTGTAAGGTTATCTCTGCAACTCACCATGCAACCTCTGCTGCTGCTGCAGCAGTAAGCTCAAGGTTGTCAGATATTGTGCAACGCCCATCACAACCTGAGCTTTGCACCCAAAAGGACACAGGACATCCACGCTGCAGAAGAACTGTCAGTAGTTTGTGCTCCCTCTCCTTGTCGCATGGCAACACCTCTGGTTGAGTGAGGGGTTCCCCCATGATGCTCCCCTTCACTACCCCATCCCTTTGAGGCACCCAGCTCCCCTCACCCGGGGTGGGTGGGGGGGTGGGGAATGTGGACCTGACAGACCATAATCCCAATTCAATCACATGGCAAAATTCAAAGGTTATACTCAGAAAGCACATTACTCAAACAAGATCCCTAGTACTGAAGAGCCCACAGACATTAAATGATAGATCTCCAAAGAACAGCAAGGCAGCAGAGGTTTTGTACTGGCAGTGACCCACAAAGAGCTGTGGCATCAGGCAGGAGAGGCTTTTGGAATCCACCACAGCATCACCACAGTGCTGGAGGTTTATTCATCCTCCTAATGTTTAAACTATTGAAAACTTCAGAGGTTTGAATTGCCCTCTTTTGCCAGTATGTTGCTTAAGCAAAAATAATATTGAACCTTTGGCTTTTCCTCCACTGAATCCAGCCACCTCAGAGACTATTTTATACCCACATTTTTATTAGCAGATCTCCCAATACACTTAGAAGCAGAGATTCTTTATATTCAGAAACCAATTTTGCTGGCAGCATTGCCAGAAGAAAGAAGATCAAAGATTTCCAAATGATGCAGAAAGAGAGAGGTATCCAAATGTCCCCTCCAATCTCCCAGGAATTTGCACTAAATTGCTAGGTAAGGTTGGGAGAGGAGGTTCCTCCGTGTGCTAGGAAGGACATTCTCAAAAATGCACATGTTCAGGAGAAAAGTCAGATCATGGGGGAAGGGGAACCTTGTATCCTGAGAGGCAGAAGTGAAAAACATCCTTCCGTTAATTTAGCTAAAATAATGAAAGCTATTTGCTTGCCCATGCAACCTACAGCTTCCTGTGCCTGCACTTCATGTATTGTCCAACCATGCCAGCATTGTCAAGGAAGTCTTTCAGAGGCAGCACTAGTCCTGATTTTTCTTCTCTTTTCTTTTTCCAAAGAAGCTGCATGTTTTACAGTGTGAGGCACAGATAAGCTTTTCTCCAGAAGCAGCCACACATATCTTCCTGCTGTGCTGGTTTTCCCCTTGAGCAAACACAAGATGCAAGCAGTATGAGCAAATTGCCACCCTTCAGAAACCTCTGAAATCCTGTGTGTTTCTGGTCCACTGACCCATGATAGAGTGAAAGGGCCAGCACTGCTCCTGGGATGCACTTTCTCTCTGTGCCACTGCAGCTTTTGCTGAGGCACTGGCAGGGATTTACACTGTCCTGAGCATCTCATCTCTCCTTGCCCCAGCTTTTGCATGGATTTCACCATGTTAGCAAGAGGAAATTTTCTCCCAGTTTGGTGTAAGGAAAGCTAGACCTCGTGTATTGCCTTGAAGGCACATCCAGAGCTTTTGCAGTTGTTCCTGAAATCCCTTCCCAAGCAGCAGCAGTAGAACCTGATCAGCACAACAAGGACAAGGCAGTGAAGCACCCCAATATCTCGGTCAGCACAAAACCTGGCTGCCATCATCCCAACAAGGGTCTGCACAACAGAAACACAGAGCAGGCGCTCTCTGGTGTCCGTCCTGCCCTTCTTTGCCACAGGTGACTGCTGGGCACAGCCCAACTTTGTTGCCATCCTGGCACCTCGTGGCCCATTGGCACCTCTCATGCCTTAACTCTGGGTTCCTCGTCCCTGCAATTTGGAAGTGGTGAGCAAGAAAACTGCCTGCTGCTTAATCCTTCTTTGGGCCAGGAAGGCAAGGCTTTCCATATTTGTAAACTAAACCAGACATCAAAGGCATGTGTGAGCCACATCGCCTGTATTTTTCTTCAGCAGAAGTGATGCCAAAGGGCCCTGTATATTAGATAGCTGCTCAGACTGTGTAACAGCTTGTTTGTAGTTCTATGAACTGAAGGGCAAGATCACTCCTTGGTTAGTACATGAGGTTAGTACACATAGGTTATCTTTCTTCTTTGATCACAACCAAGCAGAAATAAATGAAATCCTGAGGCTTAGGAACAGAAAGTACAGAAAAGTCAGCCTAAGGGTGGTTTTATTCTACCTAGAGCCAGCATTTTCTGCCAGGTTCCTCTGCTTTGACACACATATTTCACGGGAGATAAAGCAAAAGGGCGTGAGCTGACTCAGAGTATGTGAATATCAGACAGGGCACTCAGCATCTGAAACGCCTTGAAGCAAAGGTACAAGCTGTGATTCTTTTCTTTCAGGAAATGTTGACCAGCTCCTACATGCAAACAGCTGTAAACAGTCGATTCCATTTAACCCAATATTTTGAGTGGCCAGAGCACATATTTAGGGAATACCAGTAAGCAACTAGTGTCAAGCTAAGCAGCTGTCAGCACAGCCTCTCAGCTACCAGCAGCCACGGCTGTAGTAGGCACTCCTTGCACAGCACCACACGTTTTAGACGATATCCTATGTCTTGATGAAATTAGAATCACAGAATTGCTTAGGTTGGAAAAGACCTTTAAGATCATCTAGTCCAACTGTTAACCTAGAACTGCCAAGTCCACCACTAAACTATGTCCCTAAGTGCCACATCTACATGTCTTTCAAATACCTCCACGGATGGTGACTCCACCACTTCCCTGGGCAGCCTGTTGCAGTGCTTGACAACACTTTCAGTGAAGAAATTTTTCCTAATATCTAATCTAAGTCTCTTCTGGTGCAACTTGAGGCCTTTTCCTCTTTTTCTTACATTTGTTATTTGGGAGAAGAGACTGACCTCTACCCTGCTACAGCCTCCTTTCATGTAGTTGAAGAGAGTGATAAGGTCTCCCCTGAGCCTTCTTTTCTCCATGCTTTTCTCCAGTTCTTTCAGCTGCTCCTCATAAGACTTGTTCAGCAGCTTTGTTGCCCTTCTTTGGAAAAACTCCAGCACCACCATGTCCTTCTTGTACTGAGGGCCCCAAAACTAAACATAGTATTTGAAGTGCAGCCTCATCAGTGCTGCGTACAGGGGTACAATCACTTCCCTGCTCCTGCTGGCCACACTATTGCTGATACAGGCCAGGATGCTGTTGGCCTTCCTGGTCACCCGGGCACACTGCTGGCTCATATTCAGCCAGCTGTCGACAAACACCCCCAAGGCTCTTTTCCACCAGGGGGTTGCTGTGAACCAAGTACAGGACCTGGCACTTGGCCTTGTTCAACCTTATAAACTGGCCTTGGCCCATCAATCCAGCCAGTCCAGATCCCTCTGTAGAGCCTCCCTACCCTCAAGCAGATCAACACTCCTGCCCAACTTGGTGTCATCTTCAAACTTGCTGAGGGTTCCCTCTGTGGCCTCATCCAGATCATTGATCAAGATGTTAAACAGAACTGGCTCCAACAACGCTGAGCCCTGGGGAACACCGCTTGTGACCAGCTGCCAACTGGGTTTAACTCCATTCACCACCACTCTTTGAGTTTGGCCATTCAGCCAGTTTTTTACCCAGCAAAGCGTATGTCCTTGCAAGCCATGAGCAGCCAGCTTTTCCAGGAGAATGCTGTGGGAAATGTGTCAAAGACTTTACTAAAGTCCAGGTAGACAATATCCACAGCCTTTCCCTCATCCACTAAGCAGGTCACCTTGTCATAGAAGGAGATCAGGTTAATCAAGCAGGACCTGCCTTTCATAAACTCATGCTGACTTGGCCTGATCACTTGGTTGTCCTGTACATGCCACATGATGCCACTCAGGATGATCTGCTCCATAACCTTCCCCAGCACTGAGGTCAGACTGATAGGACTGCAGTTCCCCAGATTCTCCTTCTGGCCCTTCTTGTGGGTGGGTGTCACATTTGTTAACTTACAGTCAACTAGGATGTTCCTGGTTAGCCAGGACCGCTGATAAATGGTGGAAAGTGGCTTGGCAAGCACTTCCACCAGCTCCCTCGATACCCTTGAGCGGATCCTATCTGGCCCCACAGACTTGTGTGTGTCTAAGTGGTGTAGCAGGTTGCTAACCATTAGAGACAATAGTGATCTATACGATCACATTGCATTTCCCTAATCAAAAATTAAAAAAAATGGAGTAGCACTGGTTAAACATAACTCTGGGCATTTCTGCTTTATCATGGCACTGAGCCCACTCATTCAGTGTCTCATAGTACCTCTGGACTGTAAACACATTGAGGATGAGAAGATGATGACCACAGAAGTTTGTACGGCAGCACCACTACTGCAGCTGGTGCTGGGTTCAGATTCATCCCATACAGCACCTCACACTTGTGCCTCTCCCTGCTGTACCTGAGCACTATCTGCTGTGCTAACACAGCTGCTACCCAGTTTGTTCTCTGGTCTGGAGGAGAAACCTGCTACAGAAACTTGAGCAGCATATCTCTGCTCAACTGGTGGTCAAGAAATCCCATTTTTACCAAAAATCAATAAGTAAATCTCCTCCCATTCAAATAAAATCAGCTCTTTTTTAATACCTACCTGGAGTTAGTGCCCCCAGCTGCCTGCAGACTGCACAAGTGCATGCCTGCAATGCATGGGGGTCAGGAGCTGGCCTGGGGGGAAGCAGCCTGCCTGCAAGCATGAGGCTTAACTAGACTTGCCTTGGGCTGAGGTTATGCAAATTTGAATAATCAGCACTTAAATCCTTACCTCAGAGCAGGGCCCGAAACACCAAGGTGAGGAGGAGAGCAGGGAAACAAAGCTTAACACACAGGGTCTACTGCTGGGTTGCTCTGTTCTTCAAGGCAAGTCCTCTTCCTTATCTACATCAGCATCTTGTGTTAACTGTAGCTTCCTCCTGGCAGAGTCCTCATCTCTCGCTTACCTAGAAAGCCTCTCACAGAGTTTAGGCGTGATGTAATTAAAGGCAATGATGATTTTGAAGTTATCACCTGTCTTCAGTGCACTTGATGAATGACAGAGACAGAGCCTCCCAGAAGTGCCAGAGGCTGTAGCTCTGCCTAATGACACTGCTAAAAGTGAACCTCAAACACATGCTGGAAGAGATTAATTGTGGTAGATAGGCTGTCAGCTCTTCAGTCAAACTTTCATTGTCAGCCATCTGGAGACATGAGCCCAAAGATTCTGAAAAAGCCAGAGCTGAAGAACATATCAGCTAATGGCTCATGTGGCAGTGATGGAGAGAGTAATACTGAAGCATAGCCCAAGAGTTTCATACAAGTCCACTGAAATAAATGCCTTGATGACTCATAGTATCTATACTGCTCGTCTTAAAACCCAGCCCCGCAGCATATTGTCCTATTTTTTTTTTTTGTGCAGACATAAAAGAAAGAGAGACAGAGATTTATCAATCACGTAGGTTCAGCAGAAAGCTCAGGAGAAGGAACCAGCTCTCTGAAGTTCAGAAGACTGTCTGACAGTTGTGATCATGAAAGGCACACCCACATAATCTGATAGCTTTCTGAGGGCCATGTAACATTTTTATACTACAGCTCCTAGACTGGCAAGAAAGCAAGAATCCTCTTGTGTTACCATCCCTGAAGAGGGGAACAGTTGAATGGTAGAAGTTCTGTCTTGCTTTCACCATCTATAAAATTTCCACCTGTAAGGAATTTTGGTAAACTCAAGTCAAAAATACACATGCAGATTACAGAAACATTGCGACTCTGCAGTGCCTGCCAGCCATGGATGCTGTGGATCATCAGTCAAGTAGCTGCCTCTGGCGTGCTTCCCACCATTCTCACCAGCCCTGCTCACCATGGCTGCCGCTTGCTCAAGTCCCTCACTCTGTGTACCTCCTCTTCCCCTGGGTTTTTTAGATGTGTATTTATGCACATACGCTTTGAATACGTGCACATGGACGTTTTCTCCACACACTGCATATTTTTTAACTTTAGGCATGTCTTTTCCTCCTAGGCAAGCAAACCTTCCCAGTTTTTTGAGTTCCCTCCCACTCAGAACAATAGGCTAGACACGGAGTGAAACTGTCCCTCCTTAAATCAGGCTGCCATGCATTCCACTTGCTTTAAATAGGGGACTGTTGCTAAACTCATAATTCCATTCTTTCTCGGTCAACAAGGAAGACTGAAGCTCATGCTGGTTCTCAGTCAGGGATGAAAAGACAACCTCCGCTGTCCATACTTTGCCTTTTGCCTGCAAGAAGCCACATTCAGTCACAGTCCAGAGATAACATCACCACAGGCAAATGGTGAGGTGACCTTAATCACAATGTTTGTAGAAGGGTTGGACTTCATTATTGAGATGTTTTAACAAACTACTCTATTTTCCTGCTTTTAAAAAATCCTGGCTGAACCTGTGCCCTCTCATTATTGAAAAGCAAATGTCCTCAGAAAATAGGTTGACAATAAAGAAAAGCTGATAGCTAAAAATAAAGTTTCAGATCCAGACTATGGGATACCCAAACTTACTATGGGAGAGCAGTTCTTTCATTGAAATCTCAAATTGCTACAAAACTCAGGAGTTTTGAAAAAAGTCATCATGGCAGAAGCACCAGTGCTGTCGGTACATTTGAGCGCTCTTACCTTCCTGCCAACTCATTCCAGGCAGCAGCATGCTGCTCTAGGTTCAGCCCAGACCACCTTTTGCAGATACATCCCAACCCAGCAAAGTCCAGGGACTCCTTGTTGCTGACTCCTGTTGGTCATCTGAGCCCAAATCCTGTCAAACACAAATGAAGATGTTCAAGTATGAGATACCAAATGCTCCATCTTGCTAAGAGATCCATTTTATTTAGAAAACTGTATATAGGTATAATGAACATTTTCCTCACGCAGTGGCATTAATCGACCATGCCATTCATAATGCAATGACTAACAGATTTACTAATTTTAAGCCTACTTTGTTTGTTCCACACTAGTAAATGGAAAATGTGAATTCCTGTTGCTCAACTCTTGTGCCAGATATAGAACATTATTCCTTTTGTTTGGAAAGTTTAGTTTCCAAACACCATCCATTACTCAAACTGTATTAATGCAACAATTTTACCATCCAAATAGTTTCCAGTAGATCTCACCAAGAGGATGTTTTTCCTGTTGTTATGACCAGCTACACTCGTGTTAAAAAGCTCCAGCTGGCATCATCTTTTAACCCAAATGCTTTTAAAAAAATAAGTGAGATTTTTGCGTGTTCAGGAGCTTTAACTGCCAGCGATTCACTGCCTGTGAGCATCACAGGAACACTCCAGATAGCAAGGACCACTGGAAACTACTCAAATGTTTCAGCACCTTAGTTTAAGGTATTTTATCTGAACCAAAATCATTTGGTTTGAGTATTGCAGAGCATTGCAGGCTGAGGCTCAGGACAGCTGCCTGTCCCTGACCTACACCAACCCAACAGCAGCTTGACTTCTCTGGGAGGTTTTCCTCCATGGTACATTGATGGGAAAAAAAAACCTCAAAGTGATTTGAGATCTTCCCCCAGTGAGTGTTTGGGAAGCACCACACACCCTGATGCACGGGACGGAGCAGGCTGCCCCTGAAGCTGTGTGTCGTGGGGTGTCTATGGAAACCCTGCTTCCAGTTCTGGCTGCAGGCAGCTCTGACCCTCTCACCAGCTCAGCCACCACCCTCTTGAAGCCTTAGTACCATCGCCATCATGGATCCAGAGGCAGGTGGCCCAGGGCTTGCCCTTGCCCCTACTGGCCTAGCACTAGGACCAGCAGGTCTCACCCAGCAACGCCAGGAAGGAGAAATCAGGTATTTGCTGTGCATCGCCCTTCACCTTTCTGCCCTTAATTATGTACCCACACTGCAACATCAGGAATAGTCAGGGATCTGCCATGACAATGGCTGGGAAGTGGATGAATACTTGAATCCTTTGCACAGATGCTGCTATTTGTTTTTAACTCCCCTCCACACAGCTCTGCCCTAGCAAATCTTCAGTGATTCTCATCCCTTACAAGATGTAATACTGCTTCTGAGGACAAATTAATTAAACACGTTGACAGCCGTGATTTAATTGTTGGAGATGAGACAACCTCTTGAAAAAAGTCAAAGAGAAAAGTGTACCTTAACATGAAGCTTTCTAGGACAAAGCAGTAGCATGAAAACAATATTTTTGCTTACTCTGTCACACTTGATCCCACCTCATCACTACATCTCAAGTTCAAAATTAACCACTTATGTTTCCACAGAAGACAAAAAGGTCCTATGGTTTACTTTCATTTGAATCTCATCCAAAAAGTCATGCACATAATTATACCAATAGGCATTTGTGACCTGAATGCTGCTGCATCACACTAGTGAATAAACCAGGACATCAAAATTGCTTAGAAGTAACAAGAAACAAAACTCAAATTGTTGCAGTTCCTCTGATAAAAATGACAGAGCAAGGACTTACCTCTCATGAAAAAAAAAAAAAACAAAACCTTTCCCTTTTAATTAAAGCTGCAACATCCAAACCCTCAAGTGGGAGTGGAGTCCCCTTTGGCTGGGTGTTTGGTGGATGCAGCCCCACGGCTCCTTCCCCACCACCCAGCCAACAAAACCAGTGATGCTCCCTATACTTTGCACACCATCACTGAATGCCCCACAAGACCCTTTTCTCACACATGTGAGGTGGCTTTGTCTCTGTGAGACAGTGTAGCCTGACAGTTGTGGAAGGACACACCTTCCGCCTCCTCTCCAGCATACACTGGGTGTCAGATGGGAAGAGCTGGAAAAGCACTGCCAGGTCTCCCAGTCCCTGATGCTCAGGGGAGCCCCATGCTGACGGCTATGACTTTTCATACATTTGGTCAAAGGCAGTTCTTGTTTTTGCATTTCACTTCCATAAAGTCTTTTTGTGTTAATTCTGTTGTATGGTTTTGTTGTTGTTTTGTTTTTTTAATCTAAGATCAATGTCAAATTACATTGCAAACATTTACACGTGTAACATAACCTTAAAAAAACAGTTGAAAAATCCTTCACAATTAAGCAAAAAGAAGAAACTTCATGCCACGTCAGGTAGCAACACAAGTCACTATTGAGACATGGCAGTAGTACAAAATTCATATTGTAGCCTGCTTCTAAGGTCATCTTTCTGTATGCTTTGTTTTTAAAACTGAACCACTGGATATCAGGAAGAAAAACATGATGAAACATGATGAAATGCAACAAGGGCAAGTGTAGGGTGCTGCACCTGGGGAGGAATAACCCCATGTACCAGTACAGGTTAGGGGCTGACCTGCTGGAAAGCAGCTCTGTGGAAATAGACCTGGGAGTCCCGGTGGACAACAGGATGACCATGAGGCAGCAATGTGCCCTTGTGGCCAAGAAGGCCAACGGCATCCTGGGGTGCATCAAGAAGGGTGTGGCCAGGAGGTCGAGGTAGGTTCTCCTTCCCCTTTACTCTGCCCTGGTGCGGCCGCATCTGGAGTACTGTATCCAGTTCTGGGCTCCCCTGTTCAAAAGAGAGAAAGAGAGCTGCTGGAGAGGGTGCAGAGAAGGGCTACTAAGATGATTAGGGGACTAGAACCTCTCCCTTATGAGGAAAGGCTAAGGGACTTGGGTTTATTTAGTCTGGAGAAGAGAGCAGAAGACTGGGGGGGGATCTCATCCACACTTATAAATACATAAAGGGTGGATGTCAGGAAGATGGGGCCAGTCTTTCTTCTGTGGTGCCCAGTGACAGGACAAGAGAGAATGGAAATAAACTTGAGCTCAGGAAGTTCCATCTAAACATGAGGAGGAACTTCTTTACTCTGAGGGTGGCAGAGCACTGGAACAGGCTGCCTATAGAGGTGGTGGATTCTCTGTCTCTGGAGACATTCAAAACCTGCCTGGATGCCTTCCTGTGTAACCTGCTCTAGGTGGCCCTGCTCTGGCATGGGATTTGGACTAGATGATCTCCAGAGGTCCCTTCCAACCCCTACCATTCTGTGATTCTGTAATATATAGAGATCTCAGGTAATTAGAATAATGAATGATATTAACACCGAGACCAAGTACATGCATTGATGAGGCTGCAGATGCTCTCCTTGCAGTAAGAACTCCACAATTCAGATGGCTGGTGATGGTGAGAGAGTCTCATCCTTTAATGTCTTCCACTGCAGGCTGGGGCAAGCTGGTGTATGTTCACTCCAGCGCTGAGGCAATAGTCTCTCAAGAGCTGCTGCAATCCTGCCCAAGCACTTTCAAGTGACTTACTCCTCCTTTCTGCTACATGACCATCATCAGATTTTACAGATTATAAAAAGACATTTAAACAGCAGATGTTTATGTGGATTCATTTATGAGTGGCTGTGTTCAGCACAGGCTCAGTGGGAGCCACCTTGCTGCCAGGAGGCATGACTTCCTCTGAAATAAACGTCATGGCAAGGCAAAAGCAACTGTCAAGCAAGGAAACATGGCATAACCAAACTTCCTGGATGGAGACTGTCCTTTTGCTCTCTTTGTACAAGAGAAACCCCAGGGGGGACACCAGGCACTTAAATACCTTCCAATGACACCAAAGGCCCTTTATACCACACTTGCACAATCTGATCCAGTAGTCTTCAAAATACAAAAACTAATGGGTTTTTTCCAAAACCCTGAGCTGGGTGCCCATGCCACCTGCCACAAGGCTTACCTGCCTCAGCAAGCACTCACTGGCCAGCCTTCGAGCACTAGGCAGTTCATAGGCTGACACTGGTCTTTGTTGAGCACCTAATGCCAGTTAGATGTGTCAGACCACAGCTTTCTTGCCTTTCAGGTGGGTCAGAATTTACCTACCTGCCCAAACAGCAATCCACCAACAAAGGAAGCTGCATTCAGAGCAGTGCAAGTGTCAAAGCAATGCTTTTTTTTTATTTTTAAGGTGGGTCAGAATTTACCTACCTGCCCACATAGTAATTAGTCAATAAAGCAAGCCCGATTCAGAGCAAGACAAGTGCAAATAATTGGGGCTTTTTTCCCACTAAAAAGGGGAAAGAGTGCTCTCCCCCACACCTCTCCCAACTCCACCCAGAGCAAACCAAACACAAAAGCCTTCTGTTCAGTCTTTGAAGTAAAAATCCCTTGGCATTTGATTTTGTTTGATAATATGCTGTTAACGGAGGTTAAAACTGTGGAAATATGTTGGTTTGGAACACAAGGACTCCAACCATGCATCTATCACCCTTTCTGCGGTTGCACATGCACAGGGACATCTCTTTGGCTCCCTTTTCTGTACAAACAAATTGTAAAGAAAAGAAAAAAGAAACAAAGATATGGGGATATTCCTATTAAGATGCTCCCAGTACACTTTCACCTGTCAGTCAGGACATTGCAGCCAAAGATGAAAAGGAGGTTGGTAAGTTCTGTGGCTCTAGCCCTGACCGTTTGAAGTGGTAAGAAACAAAGGAAATGGATTTTCCCTGGTAGGAAAAATATTTGGGTGAAATTACCCAAATACCTTTTTAATTCCATTTTTAATAGTCATAGAATTGGATTGTGCTGGTGGGAAGGGCAGGGAGTAGCACTTTGCAGCTCTAAATCTGCAAGTTACAATTAAAAGGCTTTCAAGTGGTCAAGTTCATCTTTCACTACCACAAAAACTTCTGTTGGCAGCTGTGAGCATGGCTTCTAGTTGTCAAAAGCTTGATGCCTGCTGGGTTAAAAGTGCTAGCTGGGGAATCTGAACCTGCCAGGGGACTAGGCAAAAGTGTACAGAGTCTCCCACCCACCTCCCCAAGGAGAACATTATGTGCTTGCTTAAGAGATAATGGAAAAGGAAAATTTGAGAGCAGCTGTTTGTGCTTGAGCATCCATCTGCTGCACCATGTAGAGTTTTGACGTCTGTTTTAAGTCATGCAATATGGGTGTTCGATTTGCTGATAAAAGGAAATGAGCACAAGAGGCCGGATGCTCACATGCTTGCAGGTTTGGACTTCATCCAAATGACAAGGTTGGCCTAAGCTGGAGTCAGCTCATTGTGTCACCAAGACAGCTAGTGCAAACATGATACAATAGTAGATGAGCTCAGGTGTTCAATGTGGCCAGTTTTCTGACATGTTTATAGGCTCCTGGTAATACCCTGGAAATATTACTGCCATGTTGTACAGACTGGGACACAGAGCCTGAAAGGCATTTGGACCTCTGTGAACAGAACTTGTATACGCATCAGAAAGTCATCCTATGTTTTCTACTAAATGCTTTAAAAACACTTCAAGAGCTTCGTCACTGCAAAATACCATTTTTACCTCTAATAGGTATTTTAAAACCAATTGCTGCACAAGGAGCAGGATGAAAGAAACTTGCTTTCCTATGGATTACCCACTCTAAAGTGGGTGCTCCAAAAAAAAATCCCAGAAAGTATCTTCCTGGAACACTTCTACCACCTGTTGTATGCATTTCCCTCCTTGTTTTGTTTACCAGCTCCATGTAAACTTTCTGGTCTCTTTATTCCTTTGCCTTCAGAGGCACTAAAAGGTGTCTCTCCTGCATCTGGCTATTTATCATCTTCTCGTGGAAGTCCCACGTACCTGGCCAGACAGCAAGACTACCTGCAGTATAAGCTCTCCACGTGGTTTCTGTCTGGAGCCCTCTTTGCAGAGTTTGTTTATGGAGTTGGAAAAGAATTTGCTGTGCCATCTGGCAGTGCGTAATCAAGTGGAGAACAGGGAAATTGAGACATTTGGAAGCAAAATAGCTAGCATCTGCAGATAGCAAGCAGCCTCATAGCCAGCCAAGCTGTGGTGTCATCGGCAGAAGTCTGCCATTTCCCGATCCAGGCTTGGTGATTTTGCAATGTCAGCTGAGGAAGGACTTGTTTTTACAACTGGAGACAGCACTGCTGTTCAGGTTGACTAACAGTAGCAAAATGGCAGCCTTCTCACTTCCCACTCACCCTAGACAGTAGGTGACAGCTCTGCTAGCATGTCCTCGGGCTATAATGAGTTACCCTGTGGGTTAACAGAGCAAATGCATCTCTTCGTTATGTTTCCTCTTCTGCCAGCAGACAGCATCTAGCTAGACTGACAAGCAATTCTGCATGACTAAGCTGGCCAAATGGAGGCATCTACTGCTGAGGAAATGAACAGCACTGGCAGCTGCTGCCTACACCATCCCCCTTACCACTCACCACCGCCTCACACAGTCCAGCCTGCAGACGTGACACAACTTCTCAGAATTTCGATCAATTCTCACCTGCTTTAGGGAATAAGAAATTGATTTCCAGTAGGACTTGGTTTTTAAAGTGTTGTCTTAACTCTGAAAGCTTCCTCCACACCAGGGAGCTCGGAGCCAAGCCACAGACTGGGGCTGTTACTATTGACACCTCAGTTGTGCTCAGTGGGTTATTCTTTCTGGCCTCTTCAGTGTTTTCTCTCACATGTCTGGATGTCTTGTCTTCTGCTCACACTGTGGCTCAAAGTTGTTTGAGACAGAGACCTTTTCGAGCCTGATGTTTGCAAAGCACGTGCATCATTGTGAACTTTGGTGAATGACAATTAATCACAGCTTTTAACCTGAACAGTTCTCCCTTCCTCCTCACAGCCCACACATCTGCCACAGCCCTCAGCAACCTTGACATCTGATGAGCAATGTACCCCTAAACCAACACAGCAACACCTTGCTTCTATACTGTTGTTCTCTGACATGGAAACTGGGCTATGCGTAAAACGAGTCCCAAAATGGCTCTTGCAATGCGTTGGATGTAGAAGGGAGACAAGGCCAGATGAGATTAAGTACTGAGCACCACTATTACCTAATTGCATTTTGGAAACCTTTGGGAATAGAAGGAAGTTAGAGGACATGTCAGTGAGTAAAATCCATTGCCATGCTTTATGGAGGGGAAGGATTGGGTATTCACTACTAACCAGCACAACACTCCCTCATAATGTGCTAGTTCCTTCTCTGGATGGTTCCACAGGCTGGCAAAGCATGAAAAGTTCTTGCTACATGTCTCTCCCACACAACACACTTCAGCAGAGAGATTAACAGCATAATGTACTGCACCTTCTTCTTAATTTCATGTAAAACTTTTGACTCTCCTTAATCAGCAGTGAGCCATTAGAACTGCTCCTCAGCAAGTACATGCTGGAACACTGTACTGTGCTCAGGAAGATTTTTGACCTACCTTAAGGAGCTACATTACAGCAGAACTAGCTTATAATTAAGGTTGTGTCAAAGTTTCCGTTCCACAATGCTGACCTGGAAGGAGAGAGTATCCAGAGCTGAAGGTACCTATAAAACTCACAGTTACTCATCAGATTGCTTGGGGCTTTTGTTGAGTATTTTTTAAAATTTTTTTTTTAAATAATGTAAGTTGTTTAGTACGCCTGGGACTTCAAAATGAATAGTGAAGCTGTGACTCACCCAAATGAATTCAAAACCTTACTGGTAGGTAACACAGCCCCACATCCCTTCCTGAAGATTTCCCACAGCATAAACTGCATGTTTTTCATGAGCCTGAAGTTTTTCATCTTGCCTTTCTTAAAGAGATCTAAGACAGGAGAAGTCTTCACTCACACTACTACTCCTCCAGCATAATTAGGTTAGCTTTTCCCTGCTTATTATGAGCACACTGCATCTAAGTGCACTTCCTTGTGGCGCAGCAACACCAGTCTTTCAGAAGATGAGCTCAGCTACATAGTGCAGAACATGTGTATACGTGTACCTGCTATCAGACTGAATAAAGCATAAAAAACCCCATCCTAAGAAAATGCCTAGAGTACTTAGCTTTAACAATAATCTAAGAAATTATACTTGCTTGTACTTCTAAAAATAATACCATAAGTTGTGCTTAGCTGAACTTGGAAATAGAGATCCTCATCGGCAGCACCATGACCTTCCGCTTGGTTCAAGTGGTGGGTGAAGGAAGGTCAGTGAAACACAGATGTGCAAATGGAGCATAAGAAAGTAGAGGGTTACTCTTTGTCAACCTCAAAAATTAGGAGGTGAGTAGGGAGCTGAGAGGTACCTGGTAGTGTATGAGCAACCTGGTGATGCAGAACATATGTTTCAGGAGAGGAACGTGAAGTGCCAGGTGCACAGGTCCAGCTACTGGGTCAGAGCTATTATTGCAAACAGGATCAGTGTGATAGTCCCTACAGCAGTAGTATAGCCAGTGGGTATGAAGAACCTGGGTGACTGCTGTGTCCACTGTGAGGAGGCATATGTCAGGGCACTAAGGAATGGTGAGAGAGGAAACCTGAGCCAAGCTTGCACTGATGCCCATGACAAGCTCTCCCTGTTTTGGTTCTTTCCTATTCACAGGCTGCTCAACTCCACTTTGGGAATGTCTTTTGCTTCTCCTTTTCCTAAGGAATTCATGCAGGGCTGGCATAAGCCAAGGAGCCAGGGAAGGCATCCAGCTGCCTCACACTCCAAGCTGCGAGGTGACCCTCTCATGACCAAGAACAACTGCAGTTACTGCTGGCCATCCTGGTTAGGACACAGGAAGAAGTGAGTGTGACAGATGCCAGTGTGTGACCTGAGATGCTTGACACTGAATCACTCTGCTGACTAGCCCAGACAGGGGAAATGATGGTGGCAGGGTCCCAGGTGTGGTCTGGTGAGGCCATCTTCTCATATGGGAACCACAGACTAGACAAGGAGAGTGTGCCTGCTATACTCACCCCTTTCCCCACACCTGCCTTGCAGTTCATGAAGTGGCTTGGATCTAGTTATGGATCAGGCCACAGATCATACAATCACTTCAAATACAGCAGGAAACCAGCAAAGACACTGGTGATAGCTGCTCTGTGTTCGTTTCCTCCCAGTTTCCTAATTCCAAATCAGTTCACCTGCTCATAAGATCTCCTACTGTCCTCCCTCTGCCTCTTATCGCCTTTTCCACCACAGCATACTGCTTCTCTTCCATCTTCTTCTGACTGCCGCTTGCTCTTCCTTAAAATCTCAACATAGGAAATTGCATGAAAAAACCAACAAAAATAACTGGAGCAATGGGCTTCAGCATGCAAAAACTCTTCTTGAAAGCCTTTTCCTTATCTTTAAAAGAAATCCCATGCACAGCTGGGGAAATACAAGAATGACCATTCCAGTCTTTAGAATAACCCCAGTATATGTCAGAAGTATATGTTAAGGCAGTTTGGGCAGCTACCTTGTTTCAGACAGAGCCACCTTACCTGGACTGGAAAATCAATTACAGGCAAGACTCTACCCTGCAGGTTTTGTGGCGTTGTTTTAGTTGTGTCCCACCCCCCCCCACCCCAAGAAGTAAAACTCCTTCCAGGTGTCCTTCATCACAGACAAGCCTGTTTGCCTTCAGCCAGAATACTGCATGTTATGACATGCAATAGTTTTGACCTTTGGTATCCGAACAAGGACTGTAATGTAATTAACTCCCTCTCACGAGAGCTATATTGGCACGTATATCCTCTTTGCATACTCTCCCTTCTTTGAATGAAGTAGGGAGTACATATAAAGCATCTAAAGGATAAGCTTGAAAAAATAATTGCTTGGCTGAGCAAAGGTTTCCTTGCAGTCTTTAGAGTCCACTGGCTGCTGGCTTCTGCAGAAATAGAATTTTTCAAATAGAAACATTCGAACATGAACAAACACTGAAAAATCTGTCACTTCCTGGAGAAGTAAATGCACACAAAATCTCCACACTTCTTGCTCTGGTGAAATGCCAGCTTAACTACTGAATTGTTTGTCCTTATTGAGCAGCAGGTCAACAAAACCAGGGGTGAGTCCCCCTGGCCTACTACACAGAAGTGCTTCAGCACCTGAACCATTTCAGTCACTGCTGAGTGTAACGAACACCTCAGCACCTTGCTGCTTCAAGACACAACAGGACACTGTGATTAAACTCCATTTCACAGAACGGGCAAAATCTTAAGAGGTACCAAGGTCTGTGCAACTGCTTTTTATGGCAAGTCATATATTTCCCCAACTCAAATAACAACAAGTTTATTGAAGCTCAATCCAACACAGTTCCGCTCCAATCCTGGAAAAGGCCAAAAAAATGGCCTGCTGATGTTAAAGACACTTTATATAGCTGTCCCTCTTTGTATTAACCTGAAAGTAACTCATATTAAGAAATGCCTTTGGATGAACTCACCTGTTTAAGACAAATTCACCCTGTGAATTAGCATCACTTTACATAGTGGCTACGAAGAGCTGGGCATCTGGATGTGACCTTTCACATTTCTAACCAACAAGTTTCACTGTGTGTGTCCAACGTGCCCCTTTAAGGCAAATAGTTTCACGAAGAAAAGTTGACAAAAATAGTTTGAAGTTTTTCTCATAATACTTTAAACATGTCTAATGCCTATGTAACACGAGTAATTTTTGTGTTCGTTTACATGGCACAAAGCAAGGCCAGGGCAGCTGGTAGAGCAAATCATGTGATACAAACAGAACTACATAGAATCATAGAATGTTAGGGGTTGGAAGGGACCTCTGGAGATCATTGAGTCCAACCCGCCTGCCAAGCAGGACCACAGAATCTAGGGCAGGTTACACAGGAACACATCCAGACAGGTCTTGAAAGTCTCCAGAGAAGGAGACTCCACAACCTCTCTGGGGAGCCTGTTCCAGTGCTCTGTAACCCTCACAGTGAAGAAGTTCCAGACAGGTCTTGAAAGTCTCCAGAGAAGGAGACTCCACAACCTCTCTGGGGAGCCTGTTCCAGTGCTCTGTAACCCTCACAGTGAAGAAGTTCCTCCCCACGTTGAGGTGGAACTTCCTGTGCTCTAGCTCGTATTCATTGCCCCTTGTCCTATCGCAGGGCACAAGTGAAAAGAGAGTGCCCCTTTCTTCATGACACCCAGCCCTCATATATTGATACACATAAATTAGATCCCCTCTCAGTCTTCTCTTCTCCAGGCTAAAAAGCCCCAGGTCTCTCAACCTTTCCTCATCAGGCAAGTGTTCCAGTCCCTTAATCATCCTTGTAGCCCTCTGCTCGACTCTCTCAAGTAGATCTCTGTCCCTCTTGAACTGGAGAGCCCACATAGTGTCTCTCCCCTGGCATAAAATCACACCCACTTTTAACAGGTAGCTTCACTGCTGGTTACACGTCGAGTTGGTGCACTTAAATATGAAAGTTAGATTAATACTAGTTTGGAAAGGCATGATATAAAGACATCTGCAAAATCAGAAGCATTGCCCATCACTGCAAGCCTGCGATGCATGCCAGCCTTTTATAACTTGCTTTTCCTGTTATGTGAGCATTGCTGGGGTGACTTCAGTGAGGAGAAACCTGCCTCTACTGAACTGCTACACCTCAGCATAAACAGCCCACATACAAAATGCTCTATCCTGTGGAATAACTGCATGTGACAGTATGCATGCTTATTTGCATACAGGGACGCCTACCAGGTTACTCAAGTACTGGAAGCAACCTTGCCATGAAATACTGGAGACATTTTCAAGGTGCTTTTTAGAGGTTATAAAGCACTAACTGCACAAACAGAAACAAAAGTCTTCAAAACTTGTACTGCATTCTTGTGGCCTTCTAACAAGTTGAGATGTGAAACAATCTGCTAGCTATCTTCCAGTAGCTAATCATAGAATGGTTTGGGTTGGAAGGGACCTTAAAGATCATCTAGTTCCAACTGCCCTGACATGGGCAGGGACATCTCCCACTGGACCAGGTTGCTCAAAGCCCCACCAACTTGAACACATTCAGTGATGGAGCATCACAACTTCCGTGGGCAACCTGTTCTAGTGTCTCAACATCCTCACAGAAATTAGTAAGTTCTTCACTGACCAAAATCTACCCTCTTCCAGTTTGAAGCCATTAACTCCCGTCCTATCACTACAGGCCTTTGTGAAAAGTCCCTCCCCAGCCTTCTTGTAGGCACCCTCCAGGTATTGAAAGGCTATAATAAAGGTCTCTCCAGAGCCTTTTCCCCTCCAGGCTGAACAACCCCAGCTCTCTCAGCCTGTCTTCACAGGAGAGGTGTTTCAGCCCTCTAATCATCTTTGTGGGCCTCCTATGGACCCTCTCCAGCAGGTCCATGTCCTTCTTGTCTTGGGGGCTCCAGAGCTGGACACAGTACTCCAGGTGGGGTCTCATGAGAGCCGAGTAGAGGGGCAGAATCACCTCCCTCAACCTGCTGGCTACAATTCTTTTGATGCAGCCCAAGATACCATTGGCTTTCTGGGCTGCACTGGCACATTGCTGGCTCATCTTGAGCTTTTAATCAATCAGCACTCCAAGCCTTTCTCCTCAGGACTGCTCTCAATCCATACTCCACCGAGCCTGTATTTGTGCCTGGGATTGCCCCCACCCAGGTCCAGGATCTTGCACTTGGCCTTGCTGCTTGTAATCTGCTCTGAAAACGGAAGATTTTTTAGCAGGCTGATTCAAACACTTCCCATTTGCAAATTTTTTCTCATGAGTGGTAGGTATCAATGAAATTAAAGCACAGCGTGCCACACTGCAACTTACTGATAAAATGGCTTATGACTACTTTTTTAAAGAATTTCACTACAAGATTTCCTATACACCACAGACGCTTCAAATCAACTGTATCCAAAGTAATCAGACAAGGAATACTCTATTTTCTTAATCTAGTAGTGAAATTATTTCTTTTCCATATCTGCGGTTGCAATGGGAGCCTTAGCTGGAGGCCGAGTTTTGAGTTTTATTCAGTAGCGTGGAATGACATTGCTTGATATTTAGCTCCACCTATGGGCACCTCCACGTACCTCTCTCAGTTCATTGAAATAAAACAATTTAGTTATGCTTTTTTGATGCCCTAAGTGTGCAAGCCTCCCCTACTCCCTACTCCCAAGGAAAAAAGTGGATGCGCAATTCTGTTGAGAACTGCATTGAAGTTAGGATGTAAGTTATCATTCGAATCATGCAGCACACAAATTGGTTAATGGAAAGGAGAGGAGTGAGGAGAAAAAGCAACCCAGACAACTGTGCTTAGAAATGAAAGAAACAAAAAATTCAGGACCTCTTTTTAGAGAATACACAAGATTTCTTCTTTATTTTCCAAGGCATTCCTATTGACTAACTCTTTTAAAGTCATGAGAAAGTCAGACTATTTTATTTAATTTTCTGGATGAGAGACAGACCCTGTAAGGAAACAACACTAAGATGACTTCACCATAGTCTATATAAAAAGCCTGTCAAGTTTTGAATGATGCATTAGCTTTAGAAGAAGTATTACAGAAAAAGTTGAAGACATCTTAAGAATCAGGAGATGTAAGTTTATGATGTAAGTTTGACATAGGGGAGAGGGGAAAGTAACAATAGGATTTTGGGAGAGAGCTGGCAGTACAAACTTTCAATCACAGAAATGCACAGAACGTGCCTGAATCTAGCAGCATCCCTAGGCACCCCAAAAAGCACAGCACATTCCTACAAAGGAAATTTGAATCAAATAATGGTCCACCCAAATGACACTTAAACAACCTCTTTAGTGCTCTTATAGGCTTGATATTGGAGTAACTCCAAATATTCAGTCGAGACATGATACTCGGTGGCACAGACAGACAGATATATTTTCTACCTCTTCCTATGGATTTCTGCAGTACCTCAGTGAGCCCTGTTTTGTAAAACCTTTAACTTGAATAGTGAGGATCCAGATATGAAACTGAACAAAATGAATTTGGAAACAACCGAGCTGTGAGTAAAACAGTGGCTGCCCGCTGAAATCCTCACTATCAAATGCAAGTACTCTAAGATATAAGGAGTTTATCCTAACAAGCCTAACAAGTTGAAAAATAATTAATAGGTGATCCACATTAAAAAAAGAGATACGAGTCAAAGTCCTGCCAATACTCTAGGGCTCTTTGTACATTTTTTCATCCTTGAATGAGCTTCTCCTCACCACACTTGAGAAGTGGTAGAGTAGGACAGATATCATGAAAATTTCCAGGGATTTGGACAATGCTAAACAGCAGCCAGCATCGCACTCATGAGTCTGACTTGTTCCCAGGCCTACAAAAGTATGGAAGGTATCACAACACACCCTGTGAGATAGGGAGTTCATTATGGCTTGGATGGAGTTACAGCTGCACAGTTACAGAGGGATTAATTCAAGTGGGATGTGGTAGCAATGAAACTGCAGAATGAATTCCTGGCACAACTTCAGTGGCAAGAAAACATGCACACATTCAAAGTGTAGGCAGGTCCACACAAAGCTAGAAAGAAAAGTTATAGAGATTAAGGACCTGTTTAGTAGATGGTACACAACAAACTATAATATGTAAGAAGAAGGACAAAAAACCATAAAAAGATAAAGCGAAAGAAAGAATTCAAGATGGGACAAAGATATAAAATCCCAAACCCCATCCCAACAAATTCAAACTCTACAAAAAGGATTGAGACTATGAAGTACAAGCTATAAATACATAATCAATCCAAATATGAAAGTCATTATTGACAGACTGCAAATCTAGCAGCAAGAGCAGCACCAGACTGAAAACTACTGAAAAATCTCCTGTTGGTGCTTCCCTGTGCTATCAGACTATAAGACCTCTGCAAAACCTTTTTAAAGCCTATAATGAAGTTCTGAAGCCGCAGACACTGAGCTCTGCCTACCCTCAGATAAGAGAAAAAGTGATTTCAGAAAGAAGACCTAGGAAATGCTTGTAAATATCAGAGACTCTCAGTCTTCCGGAAATTTGGAATAGCATCTTGTGGAAGAAGGGCAGGGGTGGGAGCAGGAAGCAACTCTAATGTTGTCTAAGAACTGGAGCTTCCTGTGCTGGTCTTTGAGAAGCAGAAAGTCTAAAGCAGAATGGGTGACAATTCTCAGAAGTGACAAAGTGCCACTTGGAGTCTCTGTTTCTTCCTCCACCTGTTCAACCTTTCATACTTAAACTCCCATCATTGTACTTCTTTTCATCCCTCAGATGGTGTGTACCACAGTAAAAAAAAACACCACAATTGCTACTTACTAAAAAAAAAAAAAGGCAAGATGACAGAGATGCTATAATTTTAGATACATTAATATAGACCAGGTAAGTGAAAAAAACTTTCAGTGATAGTCACTATTTTATCAATAGAAATTTTATCAGAGAATGTAAATCCAGTCCTGCCAGATCCATCCTGTTACCTACTCAACTGAGCCACCACTGTAGTCTTGCTTTATTCACTGTAACGTACAGCATCTTGGGGGATGTCTTGCCTTTGTTATTATTGGTTGTTTTGTTATATTCTTTTTAGACATCTGAATATGAATTATTAAATGCATTAAGCAAGTACAATTTTCTGCAAAGTGTTTCTAAAGTGTGCTGGGAAAACCAGGATAAAAGCAAAGACGACAGAAGAAGTGTAACAACTGAGCCAAAGACCTAGTAAGTGAATTTCTGAACTTAGTCCAAGCTTAAAGGTCTACCCCTTGCTATCATTTTGTATGTTTGGAACTGGGGGAGGGTTCAGGACACAACAGAACAAGCAAACAAGCTTTATAGATACAAATCACAATTTCAAGTTAAAGAACTTGGCTTCTCCAAGACATTCTTTCTAGTGTGACAAAGCAAAACTTGACTAGGCGTGCCTAGGGGAAAACCTGTGCTGTAACTGTTAAAATGGTATGAGAGAGAGTTGCTGGAGTTCATTCCTTCCCCACCCTTGGCAAGTCTGGACTACACAAGAAGAACAACTAATACACATGTCCAGTATTTCAAATATCAAAGTTATTACACTTGCTGCTTCTCTGAAAAACAAAACCCTGATTAGAAACAAACTTTAGTCTTACACATTGTTGAATTCACCCTGTGAATTCACCCCAATCTTTGAGACAAATGTTCTACAGTTCAGTTTCTCACACCCTGGTAACAAGTGAGGTCCTTGATGTAGTCACGCGTGGACAAATGCATCATCCAATGATAGGAATAGGTATCACTAAGCTGGCAACAAGTCTTGCCAAGTGACAAATGCTGGGGATCACTGACAGGTTTATAGAGATTGCGTGTGCTACCCTTATACAGAGGGCAAATAATAAAACATGACCTGTACTTCCAAAAAGAAAAAGAAATTAGGTCTTCCACGTAAAGCAGGATGGCTCATTTGGAATTGCTATTTCACCTTATATCTTTTGTTAGATCACTTCAGGACCAAGCTACTTCTGTTACTCTCCACAGGAACTCCCCTGGATGGGTTTGCTATTGATGAGCAGCAGCACTTCGCTATTTCAAACCACTACTGTGTATAGAACAATCTCCTACAAATGTCAATACTTCCCAGCTGTAAGTAGAGAATAATGATGAGTACTAGTAACTCCTTTCTGCCATGAAAGGATTTCTGTCCGTATTGAGACTGAAACCTTCAATGCATTTTTGCATGATGTTTTCCAACACAAAAGACATACAGTTACTAGGTAAAGCCATTTAAATACTGATACATTTTCATATTCCAAGAGCTTTAAAAATAGAATTAATCATGTTGTAGAAGAAAACTGCTAAGGATATTATGAATGCACAGGGAATATTACAGAATAGTAAGATGTTGATACCTTTATTAGGGAGTATATCAACTTCAGGCACAGAAGAACTAGTTTTTAACCAGAATATTCTGGACTGTATTTTATTCATTAGTAGATTCTCATACTTTGACTGAGATCATGCAGGTCTCTAAAGCAGAAGGCTGGAAAGCTTTTCTCTGAATAAATTCATTTGGTTGGTAAGGATGTGGACAATATTCTTACCTTTTTCAAATGAGAAGTGTCTGGAAGCATTAAATTCAGATTTTGGCGCAAAATGTTCAACTAGTTTCATGCATAAATACCACAACATTTACAAGAAGACAACAAAATACTTTAATTTAAATATGCCCCATACTATACAACCGTATAAAATACCAACTAAGCATTCATTTGAACATTTGAAAAAAAAAAAACAAAACAACCCAAGACAACAGAGAACAAAACCCAAACAGAAAAAGCAAGCAGCACGCTGTAGTGATAACAGAAGGTGGCACAAGCCAGGATATACAACCAGAAACACAGGCAAGTTATTGTCTCATAACCTTTGTTTACAATGACCATCAGAAAGGGAAACACTGTAACCATCCCAAGACTTCCATCTTTCCTAGCGCTCACCTTATCAGGCAGATGTACTACAATGATGAAAACCATACTGGTATTTAACATTCTGTTCTTTTTAAGGGAAAGGTAGCACTGCTTTCTTAGCATTGCTAGGAAACAACAGCAACTACCTGGGTTTCTAATGCAAAACTTCTTCTTTGATTGGTTATCATGGAAACGTGGAAAAAGGACAGAACAGGAATTATTCCAACAATTTTAAATTGAATGCAGTGAAACACTAAGTCCAGCAGTAATTTGAGAAACATGGGAAAAAGTCTTGGAAAGGCTTAAAGATAATTGTGGCAATTCTACAAAGTTTCTCTCCATTTAATTTATTTACTTTCTGTGTTAATAAGCAGTACAAGTATCCGGCTGATTTATTACCTTAGTAACACAAAATAACCTTATGCACCCCCATGTCCATAAAACACAGCTCTGGCAATACATGGCGTTAGCTCTTCTTAACACTGTTGAGACAGAGGGAGTGCCATCTGAGTTAGGCCCAAGACAGACACCAAATACCAGTGTTTGTTTCAGTTTACAGGGCATACCAATCAAAACAAGATCATAACGGCAAGTATTACTAGAGTTCAACATACTCCTGCTCTCTGCAGTCACAGAGTATCAATTCCTATTTTGCTTACTATAGTGACAGGCCTTCAATAACACCGTGTTTACACTGCACCACAGCTTGGAATGGCTTCATTATACATCTTACGTTTCAAACTATCTATTATTTATTTAAAAAACAAGGTGTGAACCTGTCAATGTTTGCTTCAAATGGCACAGAATGGATTTCTTTATCTTAATTCTAGCTACCAAACTCATTCTCAGACCAACTGTGGCAAAAGCAAACCAACAGAGAACCACGCTTTGACTTCTATAAACATATTGAGAAGCTTCAAATATCTCCTTTCTAAAACTCTAAGTGATCTTTTCCCACAGATATCAGCTACTACCTCTTAAAAAAAATACTGAAACTTATTTCGAAGTGAGGATCTCCATTTTAAAAAACAAGTAATAAAATACACTTCTGTCATCTTTCTTCTTCTAAACTTGTATGTCATGAGCTACTGTCTTTAAACACTAACATATAAAAAACCCTAAAGTTTCTCCCACTTATGCCCATTACTTAAGTATGCATCGTTATTTGGCATTAAGCATCTCTAAATACCAGCTTACTTTGGAAGCAAAGCTAAGAAAGTTTGTATTTATGGACATACAAAGCCAGTAGAAAAAGATCCAAGTGTGCAGCTTGTAGAACAGTTCACATCAGGAATGAACAAGGAAAAGGCACTCCAGCTCTCTTCACTGTTCTACAGACTGTGTGCAACTTCTCCATCACTGTTAAACCTTTGCTCACAGCAATGCAGATTCACATAGTGAGTAGGGTTCACGTCTCTTGTTACCATTTTTTTTCCACTGAAAAATTTCATTGCTGTGAAATGCAACATTAGCTTTATTCATACATTTAAGAGTACTTTTTTCCAAATGACAAAGTCAAAGCTACCGAACAAATGTTATCGAAGATATAAATTATTTAAACTTAAATAATTTAAAGTCAAGTTATTTAAAGAACTTTCCTATTGCACATTTTTCCATTACTTTGCCAGATAAAATCCTATATAGGCATTTAAAAGGTTAAAATTTTAAAAGCACGAGTTACATAGCACCAAAATAAGGTGCTGAAGAAATTGTATGCCTGCTGGAAAATGAGTGCTAATAAAAACAAATATAAATATATATGTATATACACATCTAGTAGTAAGTCTGGGATGTTGAGATAATAAATATTTTAAACAATTTCCCAGATTTCCAGAAATGTGAGAAACTATAGAAAATAATGCAAAGTTACTTTAGAAGACCAAGAATACACATGCACAAAATGTATTATAAGAAAGAGGTTTACAATTCCCATACTTTAATCTTTAAAACCACCTCTGTTATCGCTATGTACTCCACACAATGACTATCCTATTAGTTTGAGGATTTATGAGTCAGAATGAAGAAGGCTTCCCCCAGCTGTTTTATAATGGAACAGCCTACAGTACCCCCCCAAAAAATAAACCTAGTTTGTCCTGTTATGTCTCAAAACGTTTTCTTCTGCCTATCTTTTGTTCCCAGGGATCTGGGAATAAAAACATGACATCCATCAACCCGTAGCATCAAAAATAAGGATGAAACTTCCCCTGTTTTTTTCGGAGCAAACTTATGTTGCAATTTCTCCTACCATAACTGCTGCTGTTGCCACAAACCTGTGACCTGCTGTTTCCACAGTAAATGTTTCCCTTGCATATGTCTGCTTGTTACCCTTGGAAAAACAACAGCAGTTCAACTTAAATGGGTAGGAGTATAGTCTGGTCTTCTGGTCTGAATAATTTTTGGTTTGGGTTTCTTCGTTTCTTCTTCCACATCGTTTTCCTGGTCACTCTCACATACGTGGACCACAACACTAGGAGTAGTGTCAGTTGCAGCATGTAGCTCATACTTTTCTCCTGAAAGTTAAAATATTAGCAAAACTAGTTAAAAATGATCCATTCTGTAGAAAAGTATGAAAGAAGTTACTAAAAAGAAAGGAATACATAAAAATGAGCCTGATGCCACAACGCCTTAGTTGGTGCAGGCAGGTGCATTGCCAACAGTCACGTTTACCATCCGGAAGTATTTAGGTTCTGTTTTCAAAGTAGCATAGCTCAGCTGCTTTCTTAAAAACAAGTTTATGTAAATTACCCCAGGCATTCAAAAAAGCATTCTACGTGAGCAGTCATAGGTCTTTCGGCTGGGTTTTTGTCATTTTAAAGCGTACAAGGTTATCTATCCACTATACCACATTCCAGAAGACTCTGTTTTTCTGAATGACAGCAAAACCACGGGATCTTCCATCCTCCCAAAAGCTTTTGGTATTAAGAAAGCTGGATGCAGTTCTTCCTACCTCACACAGAGGTGGCTCTAACACTGTTCAGGCATTCTGTGGAGCAGCAGAGCTACGCAGTAGGCTTCGTGAATATATAATGTGAAACACTCAAATATAATACAGCCTGTGTGTAGGAGTGCTAAGATACAAATTGTATTGACCACTGATCTGAAATCTGTTTTTTCCATAATATAAAAAATTATTTTAAAATCTAATCAGGTGTTAAATAATTTTAATCTTTGATTAGATCAGAGAAAGAGCAATCTATTTCTTTCCACCACTTCCCTGATTAACTCCCCTTAATTTTTTTTTCCTTGCTACATTATACTCATTACCTCCTAGTGGAGACAACAATCTCCATGAAGACCACTATAGTGATCTGTACATCAGCTGTTCAAAAGAGCCAACACGTGTGGCAAGCAGCACACTCTAGTGTGTCAAGGCTCTGAAGTGGTCTCTGCTATTTCCCTGAAAACTTTAAGAAGGCTAACTGGCACAATGAGCACTTTCATAAGGAAAAAGATTCTTGCTCCAGTTCTTCAGAAATACCCAAGCCATTGTGGGTAGAGTGACCCCTGCTTGCTCCTTGGTACCAAGTCATTAACTCTGTGTTCCAGTGAACACCACAGTCGAGGCAGAGCTTTATAGAGCTCAATATTCAAAATATATATGAAAAATCTCATGGGAAAAGGAATCACAGGTCTGCCAGTGAGCTTACTGCGGGGCATCTCAATAACACAGCTTTCAGGCGAAAAGGGACCAACTTTTATTTTAAGACCTATAGGTTTCTTTTTGCTATAGCTAAAACCTGAGAGAAAAACTTGTAGCAAAAAAAGAAAGCTCATAGCACTCATAGAGCAAGCTCTGAACTTTAATAAAATTAGTAAGCTGCAACATTACTTATTTATTCATTCCATATGTTTCATCAAAACTAACCTTTATTCCTATAAGCACAGTCTTACAATACTTCTGTCTCAAAAACTGATCTCACAAAAATAAAATCTTTGATAAGAATATTTAGTACATCATCAATATTGTTGGTGGATGGTTTTAAAGACCCACAAGCAGGCTCATCTGCTTAGTTTACATATTTCTGCATAAACAAATTATTTGTGGCAGCATTTTATACCTCCATTTCTAATTGTAATATAATGGCAAGAACAATTTATAGGAAAGAATTCACACGCCATTTACAAGATGGTATTTAATAAAAACTGGCAACAATCTACCCCAATTTTTATGTCAGCATAAGCATGAGATTTTTGTCCCTCCAAAATGGCAAAGGGCTGAATTTTCACAGACAAGAATAATTCCCTAGTGGTTTGTGAGATGCATATTATTTTCACTGGAATTTTTGGATGTCACCAGCATAAAGTCAACCATAAGCTACTACACAGAAAGCTGAAGCATGAGGAGCTGAAAGTTCTGCTCTTTCCTCTTCTCTGCCCCTTACTACTGACATAATAAGATGTGTTCCCTAAGCTACCTAAGTAAACAGGTATATAAAAATACTACAGTAAAATGATTTAGTCTACAGTTTTTATTTTCTTTGATAATACTGCTAAATATAGCCATTTCTTTTCTCCCCTAAACTCAGTAGTACAGTTGCAAACAAGTTAAATCAGAGTTGTAGATTTTGGGAAATATAATTTGCACCAATTCTCATTAAGAAGGTTGTCTTAATTGAGGTATAAAATGACATCAAGGGATGTGATCATTAATCACTGAAAAGCAGAACCATGTTTAAAATAAGAGTTCAGCTTGGTGGAACTTTACATCTATTTCTCAAAATAGGTAGAACTGTTTCTCCTATCGGTGGCGTTATCTATTTTTAATAACTAGACCTCTAAACAGTCTACACAGCACTGTCAGCTGAAATGACAAGCAACTTATGAGACAGCATTAGAAATGAGGAGTATGTGTACATTACTAATAGCTCCTTTAGTTTGGACAGTGGGGAAAAAATGAGGAACCCAATACAAACTTTTATCCTGGATTTCAAGTGTGAAGCTATCTCAAAGTTTCCAATAAATGAATAAACTGCAGCAGATGAAAACTAGAAGGAGCAAGGAGTAGCAGAACCTTCTCCTTCTTAACTTCAAAAGAAAATTAAGTTGATACTGATAACTTCCCTCCTACACACACTACTATCTCAGATACAGAGCTAATTCTAGCATAGAGCTACACAGCTCTTAACTGGTTTATTGTCTCAGTTTGAAACAGTACTTTCCTAACCCTTCAAAAGGCGTGTAACTACACAATTGCTTCTTCATTTTCAGGAATCTGTTTCTTGAAAATTCTGATAAACAAGCTAATACATTATTGAAGCAACATTAATGTTCTCTACAAATCACAAAACAGATAATGTTGTGGACATCTTGGCCCTCCAAGCGATCCTGTGGAATTACTATGTGTGTAACAAACTGCTGTTTTCTAATACTTTTGCTGATATTACAAATGTAATTGGTAGATAGTAAATAATTTAAAAGGTTCTAGAGATTCAGAAAGCTTAAAAGATGTTTTACGCAAAGGAAATTCTAGTGTTTCTACTCCTTCTTACCTGGTCCTAGTTTGGAGATAGCATATAAAAGGTCATAGTTAATGACTGGAGTTGCATCTTCGACTTGCTTCCAATCAACCGGTGGCGAGGCAGGAGGTGAAATCAAAAACTGTTTGTCTGGATTTGGTGGCGCCAAATGTGAGCTTCCAATGTGCAAAGTCTGAAAAAAGCATAAAAGCCAAAGTTGTTTCACTATTATAAATGAATCCATCATTCATGAGGAGTTTGAAGGTTTGGATAGATGTTATGCTGTAACAGGCACTCAAGGTGGCAGCATGTAACTATACTATTGAAGAGCTATATGAAAGACCCAGTATACAAAATACAGACAAGCCACCACATTCATTAACTCTGATGAAACATGCAATGAAGTATGCACATCTGCATCTTCTCATGGAGTTCTACAAAAATTTCACCAGAAAATATCTATCTTTAAAACACTGAGGTAGTAGGAAGCTGGATATGGGCTTTAAGGCCTAATGACAAATGGTGTTGAAACTCATTACCACAAGTGAGAGTGGTGAGAATTCTAGAAGGGATATAAATAAACTGGCTCCTTCAGGACTGTCCCTAGGGACATCTGAAACAGACACACACAGATTAATTTTCCCATTAAATTTGCGGAGGAAATTACACAGCAGCTACCAAAAAGCACTCAGATTACAAGAACCTGAGAGTTTCCCATCTTTAGCAGCAGACGCTAGCCAGCTATAGAGCTGCACCGATGGTGATCTCCAACTACAAACATGTGCTGAACAATTTGCAGTAGTGACAGCAGGATCAACAGGTAGAGTCCTGAATGTGCAGCTCTACACCTCTAATTCCCTGAGACACTACTTGAGCACGCATGTGCGTGCATGTGTACTGTTTGCAGAGCACACTTGGCTTCCCCCACCCCGTTAAACTCTATCTTTGACTGTGCTGATTATTATCATCTACTCCCTTTCCCCAAGGTTATCAAAACAATACAGAGAGAAACAAACGCAAAATGTGCAACAGCCTCAAAATACTTGTAGTTTTGGAACAACCTGTGATTCTCTAATCAAACTGAAAAAATTAACAATGTTCGTTAGCATGATTGAAGACCTATGGAAGCTTATCACAAGTAAGTTTGCTTTAGTACCTTGAAAGGATAATCGCATAAACTTACCTGAGCAAAATACAGTTTTATTTCCTTTCCAAGGAACTCTGTCTTGTGCAACTGGATTCTAGCATCTGCTGCAGACAAAGGGTTACTGAAATTTATTCGTACTCTTTTGAAGCTCTTAAAATACTGAAAGGTGATATCTCTGTCGTATGTTCTAAACAGTGATTCAAATTTTGCCTGAAAAGAAAGGACCAGAGAAGAAAGTGAATATGCAACACTCCACATTTTCTCTACAGAAATACTGAAATAAATTGCAGTTACTAGTAAGTGCATACTACCACTCTTGAATATTGATGTATTCATTACAGCTTAGATTTAGCTCTCTTTTTATCTCTTTTTATAATGAATTTTTACTATAGCAGGTTTTTTCTTCCTTATTAAAAAATAGATCATTGTCATTAATAAGTGTCAGACATGATACTTTACTAAATCAGACTTAGTGGCATAATAGAAGTAGTAGTATTGGTAAGATATTGAAAAGAAATGCTTGTGTTATAAAATTAATATCCAAAGGCCTTGAAAAATCTGCCAAGCATGCCTTTGTCTAGAGTGAGCAATTTTCAAGGAAACCAATGCAACAGTTTTAATAGAGAAAAATGAAAAAAAACATATTTGCAAGCTAAATGTGATTTTCTTCAGTGACTCAGCATGTATAATAAAGCTCATGAACATCTCCTGTTTTAATAGCTGCTATTTTCATTTAAGAAAATGAACATATTATCAGTGACCTCTAGTTTAATAGCCTCTTCTATTTCTGGAACTGAATTCTAAAAACGGTCCTATTATCCTTCCTAAAAAAATCTTAAGTACTAACCATACAGCGCCTACAGGGCCTTTGACACACTTTCTTTTGACTGTGTGGTAAGAGTAGGAACTGGACCAAAACCTCATATCTTCATTGCTCTGAAGCTGAGTTACTCTGCTGACCTATCTGCCTGAAAAGACTGAGCTGGCTATCTCCAGTTTGTGCTTCAGGCTTGTGCTCCTAGGGCATCTATGCAAACCTGACTTGGCTGTTTTTCCTATCACATATATGAAGAGTGCTTCCACTTTTACTTCAGGATGCCAGACCAAAGGAGGAGAAAGAAGCAGGAGGTTCTAAAGCTGCCATGCTCTTGCAAAGTGCTTCAGGCTCACACTGAGAACACAGTAACCAGTCACATGCCTTATTTCAGTGATGGCAATAGATTAAGCATTCAGATTTCAGCTATTTTCAGATATTTTCTCTTCATCAAAGCTTACTAGGAGTTCAACACAAAGCCAAAATAAACAAGTATGTAAAATCGTATTGCCTCATGTTTATTACTCTTACATTTTGAATTAGTAGAAAAAAGCAACAAAGATTACATAAGAAAGGAGCAATTACTTTAAAATTTCATTTTCCTTCCTGAAAAGCTCTGCTTCACAAACTTGCCACAGCTGTGTACAGAACCACCATATTTCAAAGATATTTTAAAATCAGAGCTGTCCTCCACTTAAGCTTCTTCAAAATGAGCTCTGGAACAAGACCAGGACCCTCCACACACAAAGCCTCCTGTACTCTGGAGAGAGCTGGATGCAACCAGGAAAAGTAAGCCAAATCCACACTAAATTGCATTTCAAAGTTCACATTCAACATTGACTCAGAGACTAAAGCTGCAAGATTTGTGCAATATATATAGGTTTTTAAAGTGTCTGCGATTATAGAAAACATAAATGTCATACTAGCAATTCAACATTAAACAAAATGTTATTTTTGTCCTTAAGGTATCTGAGCAGTCAATAATTCACTATATCAGGACTGGATTACTAACATTATATGAATTCTAATCAGTTAAATACAAATCTGAGGGGAATTCTTCTAGCTTTAAGATTAAGCTCTTAACAGCCAAACAAAAAAAAACCACCAAAAGTATAATGTGTACTATAAATCAAGTGAACCTCACTACCAAAATTATAATCTAAACATTTGCTGAAAATGCATATGCAAATGAAAAAATACACTACACAGATAGTCAAAGAAGTCTGGAGGTAAACTTCTGAACATTGTAAAAACCACATATCTGAAGATCTAATAATTTCCGGAGTTAGAGTAATTCATATCAGAGTATACAGCTGCAGACTTGTATAACCCAAGACCCTTACCTCAAACTGAAATTTTCTTACAAGTCATAAAGCTATCAAGGCATCTGTATTTTAAAAAATTCGAAACGGCACCTACATACTTTAGTATTCCAGTAGCTCGCGGAAATAGAACATGAAAGATAAAGCATACCCTTGTTTCTGCTTGATTGAAGACATCGCTATCTGCCACACAGGCAATCAGAGAACTAAAACTGTAGTTGAAATTTCTAAAATGCATTTTGTGCTTTGCCAAAGCGATACTCGCTGTTCCGCAGAAACCAGTGACTTTTAAGGAAGCCGTTGGTCCTGCAGGCAGCGTTTATAAGGGAAACAAGTCCAACCCCTCAAAAAAAAAAAAAGAAAGAAAGGTTTCAGAGCATCCTGTATGTGACAGCGAATTCCTGAACAAAGTCCTGCATGCTTTGAGGCAGTCAGGAACAAAATGTAAGCTGCGACTGGAAAGAGGTGACGTCAGCACATTAGTCAGCTTCCCTATGCTAATTACCAGCGCTCCGAAGGATGGAAAAAACAGCTGAGGTTTGCACAGCAGCTGCTTTATCAAGCCTCTTGCAGCATAGTTTCCACTGGTAGTAATTCCATTCAGTGCTCAGACAACATGCTCTTCACTGGAATGGGACAACCCATCTTAAGATGGAAAATGTTACTGCTAAAGGACCAAAGTCTAGGGTAATAGGCTGTAATTAGCCAGGAGGAAAATTTCAAGACTTCAGAATGGAAAACAAATCCCTCAGGTCAATAGCTTTTGGTAATTTTGTGGAAAAATACACTGACTGAAGTTTAGAGATTAGGAGGAATTGATTTGGGAAAATATTTTTTCCCCCCATTACAGTAAGAATTCATTCTGAAGCTTTCTTCAAAGCAACTATGTGGACTCATTACCATTCTTCGCTTTATTAAAAACTCATTCTGAGCCTCATATACTGTTAAAGATTTGTATTTTGGGATGTTTGGGGGTTGCTTGGCTTTTGGGGTTTTTTTTGATTGGCTGGCTGGGTTTGTTTTGTTTTTCTTAACAGAAATGTCACCATCAGAAATCTGCTGGCAGGGTTTTAAGAGACAACCTGAACTACTGAAGGCAGTGATGAGGTATGAAACCTACATTTCTGACATTTTCTAGTTTATTTGTATCACAGTTTCAGAACAATTCTAAAAGTAGTACAGGACACAGGTTTTTGGGCAGGGGTTTTTTTTTGTTGGTTTTGGGAGTAGCTTTTTTTGGTTTTGCTTTTGTGGTGTTTTGTTTTTAGAAAATCAAGAACCATTAAAAAAGATTAACATTTCAAGTAATTAACTGAGTTTAAGATGAAGCTTTTACAAGCTATTTGGAGCTCTCTTGAAGCTTCAGATCAAAATTTACAATGAAGTCAAAATTTTAAGTGTATTTAGTTCATTTTACTATAGCATGGGGTTGTGACTTTATGAAACACTTGCAAACAGGAGACAGTCCTAAGTTTCAAACCTTATTTCATGAATATTTAATCACGTATAACTATTCACATTAATAGCCTTCTCTATTTCCATGGGCTCTACTTACTTGCTTAAAGTTAAGGATGCTTATAGTGCCACAGGCTAAAATGCCTATTTAGAAGTCAAACTCTCTGCTATTGTAAAGTTACCTTAGCGTGAAAGTTACCTTAATGTGAAAGACTACTCAGCTCAACTTCCTAGCACTTTTCCTTAGAAGCCCTCACTTACAAATAAGCTCAGCTCAGGAAAAGAGAAGATGGTCTGAAGGATGACACAACAACTGGTGTAGATGGTGTCAGTGAGATTAAACTCAACTCCTAAAGAAAGAAGTAACAAGCCCCCAGTATTCCTGGAGCACCTATCATACTAGGTGTGTGAAGGACAGAGAGAGAGGAAGAAACAGCAGCTCCTTCCCTCTTCCTGAGCTCCCAGAAAGCTGGGATGCAGTGGCTATCCAGCCACTCAATGCTACCGAGATCTGGACTGGGCACACACACAGTGAAAACAGGTCTGAGTTCCCAAACTCGTGACCTGCACCCAGAAACACAGATACTTGAGGATTCATAAACAGCCATCCTGCCAAGCAGTGAGCCACCTGAGCTCACACAGAAAATCATGCCAAGTATGTCTTGAATCCTGCCCTTGCCCTGGAATTAGGTCTTCAAGTATCTTAAAGACTTCAGAAGTGGAAGCACCAAGCATGACTCCATAGACCAGCAGTCAGGATGCTCATCTGGAAAATATGGCTATGAATCACCTGAGCATAGAAGGAAAACAGGCTTTCTACATCCTCGGTGAATGCTACAGCTACTGATAAGAAAGTAAAGAAGGTCCTCCCTTTAACCTACCACTGAGTCAGAGTCATTTGGCATGCTCTGAGGCTACTGAGGTGACTGCAGTATCTCCACGGGTGACAGGTAGAAAGAATATTTCTTTTGTAGAACCTCACAGGGCCTATACAGGAGCCAGCGTGAGCTGCTCAACAGAATGAAGCCTTCGGCAACCCAGCTGCAGACCTTTATATAGTTAAGCATGTTAAAGCTTCCTACCAGTCCAGTGATTGTAAAAGTCTTCAAAAGCCCTATTTTGGACATCACAGCTTAAAGTAGGACAGGTAGATCCTAGGCACTTGCATCCCTCTGTGGGTCTAGACTTACGTTTTTATGAGATCCCAGATCCCATGAAGAGTAAGACATGAAGAATATCTGTGATTGCTCAAGGCCACCTACACATTACTGAGACCCAAGGAAAATGACTTTACAAGTCCTACTACAGCCACCTTTCAAATAGTCATCTAAAAGAAGACTATTGCCTGCTGTACTACTGTGTCAGCTGTAAACAAATCAACTACTTCTGAGAACATTTAGCACCTCACAAAATGTTTTTGCAGTGTTCTTCAGATATGAAATAGTCTTCTACTGATACTAGGTTTTTTACTTTGCCCATTTAAAAAGGAAAAGAAAAGAAACCAGTCCTAGTCTGTTCCATTTTATAATTATCATAATTATTTTGTTAAGGTTGTTATCAGTCACTCTTAAAAGTAACAACTTAGGCAAAAAAAGATGGTTGCAAGAACTAGTATTCGGGGGGGGGCGGGGAATTAAAAATCACTTTGAAGTAGTCTAATATCCTTACTGCTATGCTTGATAAGAACAAAAATGCAGACTACGTCTCAATTAGTGGATTAAATAAACCGCCCTGAATTCTCAAAAAAAACCAGAAGCATTTACTTTCTCAAAAGGAAAAAAAAAAATTCTCACTACCCCTGCTTCATATAATGAAGTATTATTTAAGGCAGCAGCATTTTGTTGAGAGCTCTGATACCTATTGCAGAAACCAAGAGTTAAAGTTACAAAACCACCATTACAAAATCCTGACAGTACTGCAATGTTTGTTCTGTGGTGTTCAGGTCCTGTAACATTTGTTAACCACATGTTAAACTGTCTGGAACAAGAACAGAGCACGACCATCAGAACTTCTGGATTTAATGTTCTGATATTATCAGAGTGCAGTTTTTCTTCTACCTTGTCTTCAGAGAGTTCTCTTCTCTTTGAGACTCCCTAGTGACCTACAGAAAAAGAACAAGGGCAAGGAGACAGGCTTAAAGATATATGCTGTCATCCAGATACCAAATAATGCTCGATACTAAAGAACACAAACTTCATCAGCACAACAGGATGCTGCTGTACTCTGGGCAACAAGAATCAAGGAAACCAAACGGGTAAGAATAGTATGACATGACAACACGGCCAGCCCTGCTTTCTCAGGTTTCAGCTTTCCCTTGAAAGGCACAGATTCTGGGGCTCAAGTTTTAAAAGTTGAGTTCTAAAAACTGCAGAGAAGATACTCAATGAAGACCTGAAGTACTCCCTAACATCAATAGCACCTGACAGATCCCACAGCAGTAGCACTTCCCAGGCAGAGAAATTTCACAGAGACCACATTTGATTACTTTTGTGGGTGAAAGGAGAAACGAGTCAGATGAGCATATGGAATAGTGGAAACACAAAATGATTGAATGTCATAAATAGTTATTTAATCTCCACTTGCAGCAAAAATAGGTAAGTCACAGAAGAGTAGCAAATGAGACCACTGAAGTAGAAAAAAAGGCAAGTCACAAAAATGACTGCTCACTGCCAGTAATTACATTAGCAAAGCTAACAATCTGAAGAGAAAATTTACATGTAAATAAATGTGTTGGTAATTCCATAGCTAATGAAATGATCACCTATGAGCTATAAATCAGAACAACATAGTCCATTCTTTTCTCTCATTCCTGGCAGACTTGTACAATTGCCCTTGGGAGGGTGCTCTGTATGTAATCTCTGTACTCCCACTATATATGCTAGCTGATCTTTTGCTACCAACATATAGTTTCTATTCCTGTCTTCAGGTTAATTATCTTGCCTTAGCCCTTACTTACAAGAGGGATAAACATCTTGAAGTTATCTAGGATGAATAACCATACTTAATGGTTTCATTTTCCTAGCAGTTGGGAAAGGAGAGGGAGGGGCAGACAGTAAAGTATAAACAGCTTCCAGAGCTACCCATGCATGTCTAGGGTCAGTAAGCTCTGGTCTGTGTGCACTACCATCCACCTGAATTCAGGTGATCTTCTAACCTGCACTGTTCCATCAGTGTGGGAGCAGGGGTTGGGCACACTCAAGGAGAGAACGGGAAGACCTAATAAGTGTTCCTTTCTAGAACTGAACATGTATCTAGAGTATGGCTTCAGCATGTACGCAGGTAAAAACAAAAGATCCCCAGAACTCAGACCCACTGAGAAGTACAGAAGTTGAACATATGAAAGGTTACAGAGCATATGTCCTTGACGGTATCTTTTACTGCCTTTAAGGGTGCTTTGTGAAATAACACTGTCATCAGGAAACAGTAATGTTCTCCCGTCATTGGAAAACCTTCTTTTCCCTCCCTTGGGATTCAAGAAGTGGGTGGGTTTTATGTGGAGGTTTGTGTTGCCAGGTTTGTTTAGTTTTGAAACATACATGATGAACAAGAGAAGTCACATCAATGCCAGATGGCTCAACCAAAGAGCCAGGAGTGAGGGCAACAAGTTAAATCAGTTGCCTTAAAATGTCTGCACAGTTCTTAGTCTCGCTTTACTAGCCAAAAATGAATCAGCATCCTCTCCCTCACCAAAAAATTACCCCCAAAACACAGACGACCGAAAGGAAAACTGGACATGATTTATTTTTGCAAGTCTGACAAGATTTGTTATGAAGTAAAATCAACTGTCAGACCATTTGAGTATACTTTCCTCCTCAAAATCCTTACAATAGCCTGAGCAAGACTGGCAACCTTGATGCCTAGTCCAGAACATGGGGATAGGTATACACCTACTCATGCAGTCAGGGAGCAACATGGCCCTTAACTTTGCCGTATAAACATCTCCCATGCCGGACAAACCCAGATCAGAAACACAGGGAGAAGAAGGTAGTCAGAATTATCATACAACTGAAAATGTTCATGGACAGTTTCTTCTGCTTTGTGGTTATGAAAATCCTTAAGTTTTTCAAAGTTGCATACACATCGACTTTATATTCTAGGCACTCATCAGAAAGATATTACAAACAAAATAAGTATATACATTGAGGTAGTACCTCAGCAGATAAATAACCTGCAACAAAACACCTTTTTAACAAGCAAAAAAGTACCTAGTATTACAGAATAAGCTACACAAATAGTACCTGCGAGTTTATTTACAGTAACAAAATCACATAGAGCACAGCAATACAAGTACACAAACTGGTTTTCCAAATTACACAGAGCTACGTGCAGTGTATTAAGTCAAGGTAACACCCACACAATGACAAAATGGAAAAAGAGGCACGAAGCATGGAGTTAAGACTGTCATCATCAACTCCTCTCATTAACTTTGTTTATAATGTGGAACAGCAAACACATGACCATTCACTATTTCATATGCTTACAAGTATTTTAATCACTGAATTTCCAGTCATAAAAATGGAGACAAAAATTTGTGCAGTTTTAACAAAAAAGCATCCAGTTCCATATAATATGGTACACAATAAGAAAAGCCTATCTGTCTGTCTGTACCACATCAAGTTACGTCAAGTACTATACAAGAGTGCCATTTAAAAAAAGTATTCAATGGCTATAAAATTCTGAATTATTGGACAATATTTTCATATCTAAAAAGCAACTTTTCAGAAACAGAGCTTGAATACTTGTCAGCAATATTTATGAGAGCACTAGCTCACCACAATTATCACTAGCGTACTTTGTATGTTAGCATAGATACTTATTGCAGATAGACATGGATAGACTCAGTTGACAATAAGAATTAAAGGCCATAGATCTGGGGTATGGTATAACCTCTGCTTTAGACTTTTAGCTGTTCTAGGAATACATTTTTCTCTTCCTAACAGAAAACAGAGCAGAGGAACAAGTGACCATTTTCTAAGATGTTAGGCAAAACATGTAAGCAGAAAAGCTATAAAGTTTCTGCACCTTTACTAAGACAGTACATACACTTAAGACACAAGACTCAAGTATATTTTTAAATTATAGAAGCATAAGTGCCAATCAAAACAAGTTTTAAAAAAATCTCTACCCATTTCTCCTATATTTATTTCTGTTCAAATTCATTAACTGATTCACTGTAATTACAAAATTATCTACAGGTAATATATTTACAGTAGAAATAACACATCAAGAAACACCAAGTCCTTCTGCAGTAACTGGGTAGGGAGACTGAAAAAGGGAAGGAGAAAACTCTTGCAAAGTCAATTCATAAACATTCCTCCCACCCCCACCATAGAGAAAGAATTTAGTTTCAAATAATCGAAATAACCTTCAAGAAGATAAGATGCTTCTTAGAAGCATATGAAAATATCTAAAAAAATCTGTCCCGCAGTTCAGTCCTGAGGGTGAGGTGTGGGGCGGCTACAAGAAAAAAAAAAAAAAAAATTCCACAAAATAAAAAGCCAAAGACCAAGATGATAATCTTTAACCAAGACAAATGTAAACAAGATCATTTCCATGGCCGGATGCAGTCGCACTGTTGATTAATTATTTCTATTTAAGGCAGAAAGGGGAAAGAAAAGGTGACAGGGACAATAGCACAGTCTCTAACTCATCATGGAAGCAGTCCACTTGCCACACTAGAAAAGGCTAACCATGGAAAGGGAAGGGCAGGAAATCCTTAAACAACTCTGCTAACTTAAACTTTGTTGAAGGCTTCTATAAATATAGATATCTATATAAATCCTTTCCTCAGAGTAGAGATTAAAAAAGGAGAAAGAGAGGAGAATTCTCCAAAGATCATCTATATTTATTATGAACTAAAAAAGAACAAGGACTTTTAAACCAAAATGTGTTAATAGGCCATTTTTGCATATTGCAAAAAACATGTGTAAACTATTTACAGCAGAACTGAAGGAAGTTAAAATTATCCCCACACCCCCCAAGATATAAAGTAGTATCTCATAATCACTGTGTAACTGTGAAAGAAAGGCAACATGAGGTATTCTTCCTACCACTACAACTAGGAAAAATCATCAGCAGTCTGACCTTTTCAAGGTTATTTCTTTTCAATGCCAGCGTGGGAAAAAAATCTAGATGGTAATTAACAGATAGGTGGATTTCCAAGATGAAACAATTTGAGACAGAAAGAAGGGACACACTATACACAACAGCTCCTAAAACAAAAGCAGCCCTCCAGATAATTATTTCTTGAGTGAGGGGGCACCTTCTGAAGATGAAGAACACTTTGTTTTGTAAAGAGAGAACAGCTGTAAAGTTATTTATAAGTTAGATTCAGCAGAGGGAGAGGTTCAGGGGACAGGGCAAATGGTTAGAGTTGGATTCATGCATTCTTTAAGCACGTCATATGTATTCTGACACCACAGCTGGAGTGCTGCACTCCAACGCTGCCTGTGCACATTGTCCATGCATTAGGGTGAGCTAAGGGGCACTGAGGAAACATTGTTGCTGGGCTTTTACACTGGTATCTAAAAGATACCATGTTTGAAAACTGAACAGGGACCAAATTCCAGAGAAATGGGTCTTTAGTGTTAACCTAGATATATCTAAATGATGACAGTGATGTAAGTAGAACTATCTTCAGCAGCCGAAACAAAAAGTGAAGAGGAATGGAATTTATTGCATAGAGACAATCACATTCTGACAGCTTGTAAGAACGGATGTAGAGTGAAAGACACAAAAAACAAGTTTCTCAAATATTTCTCGTGGTAAGAGAGAAAGACTCTAGTAAGTGATCCTGCAGCGTGTCACAAGCTAGTTCCACAACAGAGTATTTTATTCAAACTCTATCAAATTGAAGCCAGTGTGGACAAAGCTTCCCAATATCCAGATGTTCCAGTAGTAAGCACACACTTTCAACATTTCTGCCTTCCACCCTGGAGCTAGAAGCAGCATCCACAACGTGAAAAACTCATAACAGAACATTGAGCCTAAACTTGGTTTATGATTTAAAAAAACCAAGCCAATAACTGTGATGCTTTGATAGATACACATACAAGTACAGTGAGGAAGACATGATATATTTTACAAAATAGAAGTTTGTAAAAACTAGATTTTGAAAGCATTGGGCAACCTTATGATCCAGATTCAAATATTAAAGACTATGTCTTCTGAATGTATATCTTATGTTAGTTGCAGTAAAAGCTTGATGTTGGCATACTCATCTTCTAAATATTGCTTGAAGAGCAAAATATTTGTCTGTCTCTCTGGCTTTATGAAACATACACTGATTATCACAACAGGATTAAAAGGCAAGTGGCATTTTTTGGTTCAATATGCTTCCATATCCATTGAAACTTTTCTGAAAACACCAAAAAAAGTCAAGATATTTTTATCTCACTTTGTACATTCTAGATAATGAAGGAGATAATGATAAAAGGTCAGTACAGAGGAGAAAAAGCAGAAGGAATGAATCTGTGTCAGCTTGTTTTTATTCCCTACTCAAAATTTAAATCAAGAGTTACCATTATAAAGCATGAATCATTGCATACTAAAGCTCCAGATAAACCAATTTAAGTAGTCTAACTACATTTTCTCTGAGCAACCAAGGTTTTATTTTCAAATCTGTCCTGAAACAGTCAGATAGTATTTTAGGGGCTTCCAGACCTATGACCGAGGATCTTTGACAGGCATTTCAGATCAACTGGTTAGACAAGGAATTCCAAAGTTCTTTAATGCAAGAAAACTCTGATGCCAGCTGTCATTTCTACTGATGATTCTGGAGGCATGCCACCAACCTGTGCTTTGGTATGACTTGCACCATTACCTGTATTTCTCGATTCCATGGAGTGCACTGCAATATCACACATCTATAACGAAAATTTTCTAAACAAGTAAAGTGACATATGACAGTGGAAACCAAAACCAGTTGTTCCTATCTGATTGTACTCAAACCGAACCAGAGCTTTTAAGCTGAAATGAATCTTCCATGATTGCACTTGGAAAATAAAACCAGTCCACCATGGCCAATTAAACAAAACAGTAGTAAGTAGGGAGGGATGCAGCAGTATTCATCCCTCAGTTCCACCTGTATTTTCCTACTGGAAGGTCTTGAAATTCTGTAATCTGGAGTTTCTCCAGAACAGATGCATACTCATCAAGCAAGGCTAAAGAAAGTGAACGAGGCAGCTTGGGCCATCACTGCAATGAACACTTTATTTACTCCCCTAACATAACAGCAAGGTGCTACCTTTATACAAACCAGTGGTCTTGGTAGTCCCTCCTCCCAGAAGCTGTTTCTCAACATTACTCTGGCAGATTTCAGAGAATTTGGGTGTAATCTTACACCCAAAGATAATAAATAGGTGTCATTCTGTGGACTACTCCCCCTCACAGATGGAATATAGCTGATTCAAAATCTTCAAGAGCTATTATTATTCTTTGATGACATTTGCTGAAGCAGCATACTGGCTTGCCTACAGTCTGACTACGGCAACTTTGGAGTGCTTTCTTCTGAATACAAAAAGAGTTGTAGAGAATGGTTTTGAACAGTCAATCAGTCCTTCTGCATGGGATTGTTTGGCGTTTAGTCAATAATTCTTGAGAGTTCCAACCTTATTTATTCTTCCTTCACTTAAAAAATTCACCTATTAAAAGACATTTGGATTGCAACCCAGGCTTGCTTCAATGAATGCCAGTTAACTTACTGATTTTCTTGATCTTAATTCAACAGCTTTTCATACAACAAAAGAAAAAAAAGCCTTCCAGCTTACCTGCATCTATTGCTATAATTTCAAAAGGAGAATAAAGAAGAAATCCTACTCAAATTAGTTCTTAATGCAATTCCAAACATTTATTTGAAGTCTGAAACTACACAGTGCCCTGAAGCTGTATGTCCTTCCAGCAGAAAGCCACAATGCCAAGGGATCCAGAGTTTTGACCACAGAAGTGTGCATCACCTATGCACGTCAGTGAGGTTTCTATGAAGCCATTTCTCTGCACACAGAAGCTATCCACAATTACTCCACTGAGGGATTAAAAAAAGATTCAAAAAACCCAATGATTTTTTTTTAAACACAGATTCCAAAAGCACTGCCAAGAAGGAGCTGCTTTTACTGAATAGACTCTTACAAGACTCTTTTTAAATAGGAGCTTAAAATATATGAACTGTTGTCATGCTTGCATTATGTAGCCTACATATGCTCAAACAGAATATAAAGAGCTGTGCTCTATCATAGGAGTGCTATTTACAGACTCAATGTGTGACAGTTTTCCAACCAACCATCTGAAAAATAAATACCTACAGTGTGCTTATTCCTTCCTTGGAAAAATCCATGACTTACACTTCCATTTCCAAGCATTAAACACTAAATTCCTGTTCACTGACTGGTAACATAAAAATGGTAATTTGGAAATTCCACTACAGAATATTTGAGTAACCAACTAGACTCATTTAGAAAACTTTTTAATAGGGCAAGTATATGTCAAAATTTAAAGTCTTTTTTTTCAATGTTTCCACTCCTGCAAGGAATTTACTCAAATGATTAATAGTATATGGATTACAATTTTGCCCTCATTCAAGTATTCTGGAAGGAAACAAACATTTTAATACAGTATATTTACTGGCAACTATATATCTATATACATATATATTAAAAAAATATATATATCTATCTTAAAGACACCATTCCACCTGGAAAAATGACTTCTAAGTGCTAAAAACTAGCACACAAGTTTTCAAAACTGCAGAGACTAAATAGAATAGCGGACTTATGGAAAAAAGAGTATCTTAGGATTTTATATGCTGAGAGTATTTTACAAGAGATAACTTCTGTTGAATTAAGTTCATGTCATTGAGAAAAATATTCTTAATAAGAGGCAAAAGCAGAACAAGAACTGCACAGCATTCTGTCAGTCTGTATGGACAGATTATAGAAATAGAGGCTATTCAAATACTCTAACACCTGTGCAAACCAGCATCTTAAACTGATCATGAATAAACAAGCTGAGGAAAGAAAGAGCCCTCTGCAGAAAAATCTCCGAGAAATCTCTCACCTTTGTTCAAGAGGTGACATTTTGCAACAAAGGCGTTAACTTGAACTGAGCCACCATGATGCTCAGTTACCACCAATTCATGGAATGCCACCTGCAAGCCTGATCAGCACTAGAATTCCTTCCCACTCATCTACACCTCAAAGCCATCCTGCACTTGAGAGCTACAAACCATTCAGTTCAGAGTAGCTGGTGTCTCTTTGGAAAACACAAAAAGAGCAAAGAATATATATGACTGTTGTGTACCTAGGAAGTATGTTGGAAAGCCCATAAAGTTTGTTCTCACCTGGACAACAGAAAGCAGTCATTAGCAAATAGCAACTTAAAAGGTTAGGAATTTCTGAGGAGGACTCTATGTTCACTTGGAGGATTACTAAGAGCCTATAACCCTATATTCAGACATCATTCAGGGATAATCTCCTCAGGACATTACTTAATCCTTTAAAGAATGATCTGGAAAAAAAGGCATTGTTTATTGTGTTTTACTTTGAAAGAGCTCCTTCATGCAAGTACAAATCCACAGAGGAAAAATGTCCCTTAAAGTGATACAGAGAGTTTTCTCAAAGTCACCAGACAAGAAATGGATTACCTTGAGCCTCCTGGCAAGTTTCAATCGAGGATGATACCAAGACAAAGGGTTAAATGACAGCATTTGTGACAGAGTTCCTTGAAAATATCAGAGACTGGGCAGAGCTAGAAGATCAAGGAAGAGTGTCCAGAATTTGATTATCAGCTATTTTGTTTGGCAGATGCAAGCCTAGCAACTTACATGGGCCTCTAGACAAGCTAGAACAAGTATCAGCATATGCTGCGGGACGTAAAGAAGGGAGAATTCAGAACTTTGTAGAAGGTGGCAGCAAAGGACACAAATGCAGAGTAAGACAGACATTTGTTCAACACCTGTGAAACATGCTTAATATACAAAGGAATTTGCAAGCTTTAGGGGCTCCCTTAATCTGCATGCTATAATAAAATTGTAAAAAAAAAAAAACAACAACCCACTGAAGTTACCTTAGGAAAAAAAATGTTTTGGTTTTCCAAGAGTTTCCAGAGCTCAAAACAAAAGTTAAGAAGGATAATTTAGAAGGATCACCTCTTAACTTGCATATAAAGGCTGAAATGCATACTGAGCAAGCAACATGATTCTGAAAAGTATATTTGGCACAGTATATACACTTTTGGTTTTAAGAACCGAGAGCACAAAGGCCAGAAGTGATGGAAAATGATGAGTGGCTATCTGGGGCATGCTACAGTGGACAAAAATTGAGGAGACAAAAAGAATCCTTATGGACGGAGAAGTGCAGTGATAGGTTCAAGGTTGGTTCTATATACGGAGCAGGGGAGGGCAGTGGCCAGATCAAGAGTATCTTGTATGGATAAGAATTAACTTTTTAAAGTCCTTTCTTGCCATTAAATTTCTTTGGATGTATTTAACTGAAAATGACACACACATCCACTTTCCAAAGAAATAAGCACCATCCCTTCACACTGGCACCTTTCAAAAATACCCCAGTAAATTAGCAAGACACAGTTCAGTACCGCTGAACAGGAAAAGTGAATGCAGCAGTTTTCACTTACTAAATAATGAAATATTCAACCTATTCCACTAGACCTAACTGGTCTAATCAAGAATATATCCATGTACAAGCTGTTGCCCACAAAAAAAAAAAAAAAAAACAACCAACAAAAGAACAAACCCAACCCAACCAAAAAGCACAACCAACAACCAACCAACCAACACACAAATCAACTTTCTATGCAGCCCCCTAAAAGAACTCGGATGCAACCGTCTTTGGCAGAACCAGCTCTCATCGAGGAAGAGGAAGCAGGAAAAGTGAGACTTGTCAGTCATTCAATACTCACAGCTATTAAAGGCTGTCAGTAAGCCCAGGCAACTCCCTTCAAACACCAAGAGCTCCCTTAGGCTTTTGGATCAACAGCCCGTGCCACAAAAACTACTGCAGGATCTGGTCCAAGGAAGATTGAAAGCTGTACTCCCTCAACCCACACACTTTTTTCTGGCATTTCTGATATACTTTTTTAGTCTTGTATTGCCATAATCATTAACACTGTTTAGATTACACTTGCCAGTGCAAAAAGCATGAAAGTTCACACACTTGAATGCATTTGTATGGGTTAAATGCACAACAGACTGTAGAACTTGGCTGACAATTACATTGATAACATGAAAAAAAGATATTCACTGCCATCCAGTGAATAAATATCTGGCCAATTTACTGCACATAAGGATATCATTTTCTGCCAGTTCTCTGAACAACAGTAATCAATACTGTAGCGTACATACATTATCAAGTACGTAACCTGTGGAGTACTGATGCAGAAGCCTTCATTTCTATAGTTAAGGTGTTTCAATAGTGCAGTCTTTGATTTTGCTTAGTTGTTACCTTGACTGTCAGGCTTTTACTTTCAAAGGCAAAATTATAAGTAACAGTTTCAGAAGAGAGAGTGAAACCAGCCCCACCTTTTAAATCATTCCAGCAGGAAAACGCAGGTAGAAGAAGCAAGTTCAGGGAAGAAAGAGGATAAATTCCCTGAGAACCTTAAAAACTTGAAGATTTCCCCCAAAATACCCACACCTTTTGTCTAATACTAAATTTCACATTTACTTCAAAGCAAGCATTTTTAGAAAGCTATGAGAAAGTCAAAGAGCAGCAACTGAAACTGATTGCTATTCTAACTATAGCTTTTCTTATTTGCCACATGATTTGTATAAAATCATGGAAAGCTGCACTATTTCCTGGTAGCAGAAGGCAAAAGGTGGTCACTCAAATACTTCTTTGACTAATTCATTCCACTGGGTTTTCCATAAAGTGATTCATTGCTGTACTCAACTTTCCTGGAGAACATTTCACAAGTCTGCACAGTATGTAAAGTACTATATTCTCACTGTCTAGTTTCCAGTTGTGAATCTTTGAGACTCTCTCTTTAAAAGCAAACAGCATGTTTTAGTGACTTCATTCTATCAGATGTGATTTTGTTAACTCAAGCACTCCTATACCCAGAATAACTGCGGTGACAGCAAACGTGCACACACGTTTTCCTGAACAAGTTACTCCAGGCTTACACACAGTTCTACTTTAACATGTAACTAGACTTAGTACATCCTTTAATAGTCTGTTTTATCCTCTTTTGCCTGTCTTGATCCTGACATCACTATTTGATGTCTTGATTCTGTTCCCAGTTAACGTTAATGCCATAGCATTGCCACTTTCCTAAATGAAAGGAGGATCAAGTCCTTATCTATAAGCTCCTCTTAGAAAGGATTTAATACTGTTTAGATGTTGCTGTCAAGATGACAGAAGAAAAAACCCTGAAACTATCAATAAATACAAAATTACCTGTTTAATATGACTGAAGGTAAGACTACGAGGACATGTTACAACAATTTGACTTTATGGCAACCTCGAAAGCCAGAGGCTGTTAGGCTCCAGTGAAAATAGAAACAGTTCCTGAAAAAAACCCCTCAACGAGCAGAGCTGTCAGCAGATCTATTGCCCTTTCAAGTAACCCAGAAAGGGCTACTGAGTTTAAACAGCAGGACACTTAACCTCTATCAGTGTGTATATGGGAAAACGAACAGTCGAGTATAAACATTTGAATCCCAAACGTCTAGACATACTCATGAACAGAATTGGGGTTTCCCAATCTATTTTTCTGGCTTCTTTATAGAAGGGTGGTAATTATAAACACTGGCCTGATTAAAGACTTAGGTGAAAACGATGTTCTACACAGTGAGAAATTTACTCGGCCTCTTAAGAGAAGCATCTCCAAAGAAACCTCCTCTGTCAAATCCCCTGAGAAAGAGGTCTTGAGAACCTGGGGAAGAGGGTAGGTTGGAGATGGGGGGTAGGGGAGGGGATGTAATGTCAAAATTTTAAAACAAAATCAAAATAAATCAAAATGCTTATTTTTAATGGTTATTTTTCCCCACAGATATAACAAAAAACAAAAAAATGTATGCATATTTTTCACTCCATTTCCTATATATCCCCATTTACTACAATTCCAGCCCTAGATGCCCTAGGAAACAGGGTTGTTCCTTGTGGTTTTTGGGGTTTTTTTGTAAGAAAATTTAGGAAAAGCTTCTCTGAATACCTGCATCTTCTATTTAAGAGTTTGTTCTTTTCTTGGAAGTCACAACACTACAAAGAGTTTCTTTACATAGAGGGACTGTGAAATAATTACAAGTTCCCTGAAACTACTTGCCTGACTGGCTTCTAAAATCCCTTGTGGTGTCAGTTCAACACAGCACACCTCAGAGAGAATGAGTTCAGTACCTGATCAAAGTTCTGGTTACCCTCTGTCTAATGAAGCCCAAGTCAGAGGGTACTACTTAAACAAATGAGTCTTCAAAGTAGTTCCCAGGACCCTCATCTCCTCAAAATCATTAAGAAATTTAAGGGAACCTGATTTTGTTTAGTATGCAGATAAGCTCTAGGTATAGTGAAACCACATGTAACATCATTGCACATTAATTATATCTGGGCTGCTGCCTCTGCAATTCAAAAGGTAACAGGTTGATTTCTCTCACCAGACATTTTTTCCTGCTTAAAAGGACATCGATTACCCAATTCCTCCCTTCCCAGACAGTCTTACAAAGCACTGCTAACATTTCTTGTGGGTTGAATGACTTACAAATTTCATTTTGATGAGAGCTTTACAGTCCTTGCTTCAGGCAAGTTCTGCTGGACTTTCATTAGGCCCCCATTTGAAATTACTTAAGGTGTTTATGTTCTATTCTTTTTCACCAATTTTAAAACATAAAAAACAGCGCTATCAAAATAGGTTTTCATTATTACAAAATTGTTCCTATCTCCCAGTGAAGGTTAAATAATAAAAAAACATCAGTGTGATATTAGCATGGATGTAACTTCTCAGGCTTCCCCAGTGCTTTCAAATTTCTTGTTTACAGTTTCTGGTAGTCCCCCAAACTCTGTTTTGGAAAATACAACCATGAAGCTTTTTCTCCAGCCAAGGAAGAAAGGCAGACAGGTCCCTTCAGGGTTCTGCCCTGAGCTATTTTTAGTCTGTTTGCTATTAATGCCACTCTCCAAGGTATTTCTGAGCAACTTCATTAAGTTACTGCAACAATAACATCCTAGTCAAAGGAAAGACTACTATTGTATACTTAGCCTTTAAGTAAATACAGAAGTAAAGACATATTTCCCATGTGAACAGTTAATGCTTATCATTTTTTCCAGATGAACTGGGTTTTGATTGAGCTACTTCTGTAAAAAGCTTGGAGATAAAGTGTTTTATTTCATAAGTTTCACTGAGGAAAACACACTAAGATGTTCTTCATAAAAACAGTTTGTGCATGATTAACAGATACTCGTTTAAGAGTCAGAGTTTCATAAACACTGTAGTTTTAACCACCACAGACTGGTCACTTCTCAAAGTGACTTGATTCTGACAGCCTCTAAGGAAAGCAATACCTCTGTTGGTCCTAAAGCCAACTCAGAAAGTTTTAGCTGACATTTCAAACCTGCCAAGCAGAGCAAAAAAGAGCTTACGACAAGCATTTCCAGTTTTACATTATGCAACCTAAATGTTGCAACAAGTTTTTTTTCAGATTTAAATGCAAAAGAATTACATAGCCTTCAAATAAGACAATATGCAATGCAAAGTACTAGCCAGAACAGCCAGCAAAAAGTGATAGTTAAGCAGGGCAGGGTGGGGAAAGGTGGTGGGAAAGGAGGGGAAGAAAGATTAAACAGTAATGTGCAAATACATTAAAAGATTAAATGTGTTGGAAAAAAGAAGTGGGAAGGAAAAAAAAATTAAAAATCTGACCAGCAGTTCTTTTAAGAAACCACTGTCTTGACAATGTAGCTTCTCTTGTAAATTCTCAACTACCAGAGTCAGCTGCCTGTTTTGAGGCTCAGAAACTACCAGTTACATTAAAGATAAATCAGCTTTCAGTAACAAAACTTTCCAGGGTACGTTCCTCCTTATAGTGGAGAAGATAAAAACCCAGCCAAATCACTGCACAGCTCAACCAGGAACAATTTCTTCTAAATTGCTCTACTGAACACTGCTTCATCTGTAATTAGACACAACTGCAGGATGTAGCAATTACAGTAATTCCTTTTCTGTCTGATATGGATGAGGTCCAATACTACAAAATAAATACAATCAGATCAGTTCAGTGATAAATACAATCAGTTCAGTGATAAACTTTGGTGTCTCACATTGAATCTATGAAAAAAAGACTAGTCACTTCAAGATTTAAGGCAGTCTGGTAGAGTTGACACATTAAGACTTTTAAGCACTTATTTGCTTACGGTCATTCTTTGGTTTTAGATTTATAGATCCAACTGCTATTTACCCCCAAACCCTCACAGTTTGTCACACCAGCTAACTTATCGGTCTTCCTAGCCTTTCCACCTATTAGATATGTCCAACTGTTCAGAAAGAACCTGGCTGACCTTCCAAGCCAGCACCACCGCTCAGTGTAAGTGTTCCCAGTGCAGGGCCAATTCCTCAGTGCCCGGAGCAGCAGGTTCTCCTGCTAGCAAGCTGCCCTGGTGCACAGGGGCAGAAAGGGACGTCAGCTCCTCTGCTGACACCACCACAGCTTTTGGACTACATTAGCACAAACTGCTGATAGCTTATCTGTAAGTGGCTGTCTTGCATTGCAGTTTTGAAGCACTGAAGTGTTACAACTGTCTTTTGTTCTCCTGTTACTTGGCATTCACAGGATCCTTTACCTCATACTTGAGGCTTATACTTGGGTAATTTTTAAGGCTAAAATGATGGAGCAACTGCCCTCCTAATAATTATGGTTAAACTATGGGTCCCAAACACTGAGCTGTGAGAATTTAAACCCAGTTTAGTCTAGGAAAGGGAGACACAGAAGAAAAGATGGCACAGACATAAGTAACTTCTACTTCCCAATTTACAGTCACCAATTTACAACCACTAAGTCATCAGAATTTAATTCTTATCATTGTCTGGTTCTCCCATAATCTAGGATTTTTAAAATTTAAGTAACATTAGACTTTACTTTTTAAAGCATCACATGCCTTCTGTTTCATTACACATCCTTGTGATCAGTCAGTTTGGGTCAGCTGTCCTGGTTGTGTCTGCTCCCAAGATCTTGCCCACTCCATCACACTGGGGGGGAATGTTGGAAAGACAACCTTGGTGCTGTGCGAGTGCTGCTCAGCAGCAGTCACAACACGGGTGTGTTACCAACACCTTTCTAGCTCCCAGCACAACACACTGCACCATGAGGGCTGCTATGGGGAAATCAGCTCAGCCAGACCCAATACACCATAGCATTCAAAAGAATGGATCTAGTACAAATAACTTTAATAGCTGATCAATGGTGGGAAAGAAAGATCCCTCAAAAATTAGACATCAGTGTCATCATCTGTTTCCCAGACCAAAGGACTCTTTAAAGAGCATCAATTCAGGTCCCAGCTACCTCACACAAGACTCTTCTTCATCACTGCTGTATTGTAAATTACAATGGGGCTTGACTGTTCAATATTTCTGTTTACTTCCTGCAGTGACTTCTACAAGAATCTACTATGAGACAGTCACGAAAATATTCTTAGTTTAATGAAAGTCTGCTATTAAATAAAAAGCTAGTTCAGAACATTTTCAAGATAAAAGCTTCCAAATCAGTGTGGTGTTCTCTAACATCTGAACTTCTGTGCATTATGGAGGGGAAAAATGGACTCATAGCAGTGCATAAGAACTAAAGCAGCTGCACATAATTTTATACTGGTTAATTCACTATTATAACATTTTTTATATCTTTTAGGCTTCAAACACACCCACAGGACTGCATCACCTATGGGGTCAGATGTTTATTACAGTAGGTAATACAGTAATTATTATTACTTCCAGCTAGCAAATTGAAATTTTCTTTCATTTACAGCATCTAGAAGGCAGCTCTTCAGAGGTTCCCATAAAAGTAGCTAGCAATTTCAATCTTATTTCCATTGAACATACATAGATCTCGGAATTCTCACCAGCTTTGAAGTATGCTTGGAATTTTCCAAAGGGGAGGAACAAACATAAGAGACAAAGAGGCAATGCTCTCACACAAATCCTGTTCATTCAGGGCAGAAGGCAATGATAGTTGGTCCGTGTCCTGGTTTGAGTTAGAACTAAACCGATTCTGTTCTGTTATTTTATTTTTCATCTGAGTCTCTGCTAATAACTGCACTTTCTGAAATTAACAGCATGTTTTCACAGACAGTGTCTGCTTCTAGCAGTGAGTTTGATGTTTAGAGTTACTAACAGGGATTGGTGTGCAGACCAAGGTCACTACTAACTCTTGTGTACCACATTGAGGGGTGCAGAAAGTGAAAGGCTGCACCTATGGGGAGGAGTGGCCAGGACCAGTGACCCTAAACTGACCAATGTGGTATTCAGTGTAAAGCTGAGGGATCACGAGGGTCTCGACACTTTCTGTCAGCCCTTCCTGTCTGCCTTTGGGACCTTTGGCTTCCACCGGCCTTTGCTTCCCTTGGGGGCCTTCTTGGACCTTCTCTTCCCTTGGGGGCCTTCTTGCCTTCTTGGACCTTCTCGTGCCTTTGATCCCAATTTGTGTGTTCCTGAACCTGTTTCCCACCTGGAAAAGTCCCAGAATGGGACTGCCAGCCTGCACAGCCTCAGTGGTGACAGTGATGTAATTGCCATCTCAGGGGGACGTGGGGTTCAATACTGGTTTTGTATGTATTTGTATATAGCCCATTTTATTGTTATTATCTTCACTAAAGCTGTTTTAATTTTCTAATCTGGAAGCCTCTCTCTCATTCCCTTCCTCTCCCATTTGGGAAGGGAGGGAGCCATAAGTCTCCTTCCCTTATCCTCTTTCTCTTCCTCTATTTGCAGGGAGAAGAGGAGTTAACAGAGAGTGTCTGTTGTAGGTCTGGTGGATTGAACCTAAACCTCAACAGTCAGCACTGGACAAGCTCATGCACACATATAACCTAATGCCAGGAACAGTACAAAATTTGATGACAATTCTAAAGCGCATTTCTTAGAAACTATGAACTGTGCTAGAAGAAGAAAATCACAACCCACAGCAGCTATCCAGCTGCAGCCTCGTTATCTACTTGGCCCCCTTCTGAGCCTTCAAAAGCCCTGCGAGCCCCTGCCTTAGTGATAAGGACCCTAGAGTGCAGGGCAGCTGCTCGGAAAGAACAGCCTCTTCCAGGATGGCAAGGCTGTGTTGCCAGGATGCTTCCACAGGAGCCTCACACATCACCACTTCCCTCATCACACGACAGGACTAACCTCCTCCCCTCACTTTCAGTTCTGCTGCTTCTGTTTTCTAAAAGCAAAACGGGAGCTTGGGGCACTTCTGCTGATATAAATATGTTTTGCTGCATGTTGTCAGCTACCATTCTGGTGCACTTAATATAGCTTACATCTAAAATTCAGCCTCCACGCATGTGCCAAATTTTACCTAAGATACCCAGTTTATCCTTTAAATAACAAAGACAGTTAAGAGGTGAGACTAAATCTAGATATTACCATGTTTTTTTTTCTTTTCCCCCTTTTTTTTTTTTAACTTATAGCATGCATGTGTATTTTAGTGATTTTTTTTCTTTTGATCTTTACCTGCCATTTCTGAAAAGTAAAGCTGGACTTGTCTCCAAAACATTTTTCTAAATTGTTATGATGTTTTTTCAGCTATGACAGGTACATGAACTGTCATACTGAGTGAAGATATGGCCACAATCCTGATGAAATTCAAAGAAAACTACCTTTGCAATTAACTATTTATAATCATTAAAAATGCAAGTACATTTGCGCCAAAACTACTGCTTGAGGGAGTACAAAATTAGAAGGAAGATAAGGACTAAACTATGAAAACAGCATGTGTTTGGGGGCTTTCTTAATGACTAGTTCTTTATACTGTGACAAGGTACTTATTTAAGTATGAAAGATATTATCATAGGCAAGTTACATTGTTTATCTTCTGATCACTCTTCCAACACACTCTCTGTAACTAAGGGAAAAACAAAAGTCCAGGAAAAAATTTACACTCTAACACAAGAGTCTTTAGAAAACCACAGTAGTTGTTCAGAAGTAGGCGGGTATTTCATGAACTTTAAAGAATGAAATTTTCCACTGGAGTCAGGGAAGGAAGAATGGAAGATAGCTTCAAAATATTTTCAAAGAATGTTCTGGGTGGGAAGTAGAACAATATAATTGCAATTAGTTATCGTATTTCTACGATAACTAATTCTAAGCGCACCTAGAAATTTCAAAAAATTTAAAAATATGCTAATAAATATAATAAGAAGAGCCCCAGAAGAGTCGGGATTTTATTTTAAATCACATGCAGTTTTTTGTAAGGTTAATGCCTATTATATTGTAATTTTCTCAGGCATGTTAAATTAGTGACATACTAGATATTGTGATAAATTGTATAACCTGTACTTGCAAACATACTGCAAAACAATAAATAACTTCTTAACAGTCAAATAGCTTAACTGTCTGCAAAGTTTGTAAAGCTTCCTATGTAACTAACCCTTCCTTGCAGCAGCCACACAACAGTAACACAAGGGCTGAATTCAACTGCTAGTGGCAATATCTTGGCATTAAAAACCCTCAGCAAAATACACATCTGACCTAATCAGAGATGCCTCAAGGTAAGTTTGCCATTGAAACACTACTGGTAACAAAAAAAAAAAAAACCCAGAACACAAAGCTTTTGAGGTACTTCACAGTAGAGCTTTCAGGATGTATTTCATTTCTTTGTTTATATGGCAAGAACACATCTGTTTCGATTGAGGGGGGAAAAAGATCAGTATTAGAAAATAACTCCTGAGACCATTATAACTTCCTGAATATTCAAGGCAAAGGTTTTTGTTTATGAACTTACACTTCAACTAACATTGCTGAAAACCAACACAGTTCTGCATTTCATTTTACCTTCTGCTTCCCCTGCCCTTCCTACAGGAACTTTTGGTTTTCACTTTTTTCAGCAGTGGAGATGAAGACTTCATCATTGCAGTCTAATATTGGTAAGAACAGAGTTTTATTTTCTCAACTTACCAGGGAAGAAACAAGAGACATAGCTGCATCTCAAGTAGTTAATTAAGGAACAATCTCTCCTGAAATTGCCTCCTGTGAAGAATTACTGCACTTAATCTGCTATGGGGGAGGTTTCTAAAATTCTTTTTAAAGTTTGCTTGGCATATACCAAAGAAAAAAACATAACCTTTTAAAATGTGTTCAAAGTTATTATACACCTCTCCAGCAAATAAGCTTCTCACCTATCCTTTTCTCAAAAGGAAAATACCTGACTCTTGATGTGTAGGCTTTAGTTACTCGTATCTAATAGATGGGATCTATTCTGTGTCCTTAAATTATATGCTGTAATGAGGCGTGAACACATGGGCTACCAGCGTTTTTAATAGAAGTCACAATGATTTAACCTAATCTCTGATCCGATTATTCTTTTGGTTATACAACCCGAGGCAAGAGTTATTCATACTTTCCACTGCCTGCAACAGCAGCTGTTTCACTATCACCCTGGAGCCTCAGGAAAATTCAAGCCCTTAATCACTGTTTCCATTAGCCAACCGATCTTTGCTATCAGCTTGATGCGATATAGCCAAAGTGCCAAGTAGTCTAACTACAGGAAATTGATTTAAAAAAAAAAAAAATCCATCCTGCAAAGAAGCATCCACATACCTCAGAAGCTGGACAAATACCACCCGTGAGTTCCCATTAAGTCTCTCTTGCTTACACAAGCCACGCACATGAGCTTTCTCCACAAGGCTTCACAAGTTTGTATGTTCTGCTTGACACAAGCAAATACCTCTTATTATTTAACATCACAACCTGCAAGAAATAAACACTTTCATTCTTATCTCATCTTTCCTTCTTTTTTCTTGTATTGAATTTCATTCTCCTCCCTGAACTGGGCAAACCAGTCTGCAACGTATATATTCGCACTTTTAGACAAAAAGCAGGACTAAAAGTAGCCTCAGTTTTCTATAATAATGAATATATTAGTACTGCAGCTTCCTAGCAAAGCCACCAGCCCTGAATAATTACCAAAATTCTATAAAGAAATATCAGAGATGGGAGTTGTTCTTAACACATTTCATAACATAGATCATCTACATTTGTTGGGTTACACCCTCCCTTTCTCATATTTTCCCTAGCAGCCCAGAGATGTGTTTTATTTAACTATATGGATATTATGAACAGCTTCTTCATCTACAAAAAAAACAAAAAGAGGAAAAAACCAATTTATTATAACAATCATACAACAAGAAGTTTGCAACTTCTGGCAGTCTACCAGCTCACTTATGCTGGCTTCCTATCTCTACACAGAAAGGAAACAGCACATCTAGGAAAGAGAAACAATTCTCCATGCCTTTCAGCCAGTTTTTATTTAGAAAGCATCCTGACTTTTAAGAGGCCCTTTCATCCAGACAGTCTCTTGTTTCGAAAACAGGCCCAAACCTTCACAGAAGCTTCCAGAATGGTACTCTGTCAAAGAAAATAAAGTGATTTTGTTTTATTTGCCTATATAGCATCTAAAAGTCAAAGTCTGACTCTTTTTTTTTTTTTAAAGATACCAAGATTCTTTTTTAAAGAGTATGACAGGCACACTCTCAAACAATCCTCATCTCACCATCTCCACTCAAAGCCAACATGGAATCCAACATATTTACAGCTAAAAGATTGGACATCTAAAGACACAGATGTCATAAAAGACATCATCCAGCAGGTCAAGGGAGGATTTCAGTTCTGGGCTCCCCAGTTTAAGAGAGACAGGAACTACTGGAAGGAGTCCAACAGAGGGCTACAAATATAAAGAGGACGGGAGCACCTCTCTTACAAGGAAAGGCTGCGAGACCTGGGACTGTTTAGCCTGGAAAAGAGAAGGTTGAGAGGGGATCCGATCAATGCTTATCAGTACTTAAAGGTCAGAGGTCAATAGAATGAAGCCAGCCTCTTTTCAGTGGTGCCCAGCCACAGGACAATGGGCACAAACTGGAACCCAGGAAAAACTTCTTTACTTTTAGGGTGACGTTGCCTGGAACAGGCTGCCCAGAGAAGCTGTGGACCTCCTCTGGAAATATTAAAAATCCACCTGGATGCAGTCTTGGGCAACCTGCACTAGGCGAACCTGCTTTAGTAGAAGGACTGGACTAGATGATCTCCAGAGGTCCCTTCCAACCCCTACCATTCCATGATTCTGTTATAGCCCTGTTACAGCATTAAGTTTTTATGGCAGTTTCTATGTATGCCTCAAGAAAGCTCTGCAGCTTCTCAATATGGCAACTACAATGTAGCTTCCAGGAGAGAAGTGCCAAAAGCACCTTACTCTTCTCCTTGCCACTTTTCTGCCAAATGACTCAACTTTATCCCATCAGAAATATCTACTCAGGCTGAATATAGACAGGAAAAACAAATGACAATACTTTCAACTCACTCCTACTTCACTCTTGTAATAGGGCAGTTTGGTCACAATTGCCACTGCCAAAACCACTGTTGCATCAAAGAGATATTGTCTCAGTTCATGCTGTTTGTGGCGTGTGCACACACTGCATTTTCATAATACCTTTTGTCCTTGAGGAACAGCAAGTAACTACAATCCAACTCATTAGCTCAATAGCTAAGAGTGAGTTTTCCTTCCAGGAAAACAGCCAACATCAAAATAACTCCAAAAAGAAAACCTCAAAAGGGAAAAGCAATTCGAATCCAACTATTAACTTCTGAACTATTTGAAAATATGTGAAGTGAAGATGAAAGTTTATCTTGGACAATGAGGTTACATTTTAATAAATGAAATCTACTGCACACAGCGTGAGCATTGATAGCTCTGCTTTTATGAGTGGGACCAGTAATAAATAATGACTCACAGAGTTAAAAGAAAAAAGCCACTCCAGTTATCTCTGGCAGTAACAAATGCTTGGAGGAAGAGACAAAAGGTATAAAGCCAGGGACATATACACTATTCTTCTGCCATCTAAGCCTGGCAATAACACTTCACAAACTCTGAGGATTAAGTTATACCCTAATCACAGTGCTTGACAGATACTACTCACTAATCAGTCCCACTCCTTTTTTAATATTAGGCTCCTGGACTCCCAAACATTCTAGGACAATTACTTCCACAGTTTAATTATGCATCACCCACACAAAAAATAAAGAAAAAAAAATCCTGTTTTAGACCTCAGTCCCAACTTCAGGTTCATTGAATACAACAAATATTTAAGCATCACTAGTGCACTTCCAGCATATTCTCCTATTCTATGAGAAAAATAAGAGTACACATATTCCCCATAGTAGCTCACTTCCACATCTCCCCTCTCTCACTGAAATGACAACCCTTTACACTTCAAATATTTTTGACAGAATTTGATGGAGGCTGAGTACCAAATAAAACTAAGCATGAAAATCCTTCATAAATGCCAGGTTACAATAATTCATACTGCATGAATGATCTCTTCAGCCTTAGAAAAAATACAGTTTCCCTTGAGGGGTAGGGACAGGTTTTGGCTACCTGAATGGAAAAAACCTAACTAATTATAAAGTCAGTCCTAGCTGCTTTCAGACCAGCGGTGTCTTGAAACCTCTCATCACAGACAAAGTGAAGCTCTCATGGTACTGACAAGAGTCTTTGTTGGGTCCATCCCTCAGATACTTCTACGATCATCTGTATCAAGTCTTGAACAGGGAGAAAAAAAACCCACCTCAAAAACCTACCCACAGTCTCCATGTCATAGCCGTGGGACTTTCACCAAGTTGAAGCCTCAGTGAAAAGCAGGGCTTCTGAATTATCTTACAATCTTTACAAAATAGTGCACAGAAAACATTAACTGTCTTCGCTAGCTCTTCTTTTGCATTCAGTGTTATCCGCCTTATTGCTGTCAAAACAATGCTTCGATTATTTATCAGAAGATGCAGCAGCAACAACTTAATTTTTCATCACTAACTTGAGAAGCACCTCCACGAAAAGCCTGAAGTATATAAGCACGCTCTGGACTTGGGCATACTTTGAGCAAGAGGAAAAGAACAAAACCAACCCAAATTAAAACTACCTAACATCCCAGCTGAGGAAGACACCACATCTTTGTTAAAATATCATTTAAAAAACGCAACAAAAACAAACCCACACATCCAGCTCTCCAGTATGTTTTCATTCATAAAACAAAACTCAAACTACAATGTCATTTCTATTTAATGTACCATATATGAACTTTCCGTAACCATTTAAAAATTATTTTCCTCATTTTCCATTTTCAGTTTTTCTGACATTATGACACTAAAAAGCAATTTGTTAATGAGCCATGTTACTTTTAAGTTTATAAACATTGCTTAAAACTTGCCCAACTGAATAAGCTATTTCGGTAACAAACTGCTGTAGAATTAAGCTTTCTGTGTTATTGCTGCTGAAAAGGCTGTTTTTAATGTTTTAATGTTTTCAATCTATTCTGCATAGGAGAGTTCAGTCATTGCTCATCTTAATCATTTTATTAATGCTTATGATACTGAGAGGTGCTTGGGCTGAGTTTCACATTTGTATCACATCTAACATGCTGTGGTTAGTTTTATATTTTTCTTTTTACATGGGTATGTACATGCCAGTGTTCCCTGAGAATGAAGCTAAATTTGTTCCTAAAAAAAAGGATAGATACCAAAGACTATAAGCAAATGCACTCCACAGCGTTCTAATGTATACTAGACTTGTTGGTGTGACCAGAGCACAGTGATTTAAACCAGACAAAGTTCTTCAGAGTTTCCATTTGATTCTCCAGGAAGATTAAAGCTCTTAATCTTGTTGCAGCACAGATCTTGCCTATGATCTTTTTTCATGACTTTGAGCTAACGATTAGAGCATTGGATCATATGAAAATATTTTGTGTTAATATCTCCAACATCTATGCTATTCATGACAATTTTACAATATTTGTTTATTTTTAGGTATTTTAAGCTACCCAACAACCATCCAGTGCAGCATTACTGAAATTGCTTCTAAAGAATGATAAATCTGGCTGTTGCTTACTCTTATTCTCACCCCATATGTATGACTCATCTTAGCATATTACACAAATACTATATACTTCTTAACATACTATATAAGTAGAAATAAAATAGAAGTATATTAGAAAGGTATTTGTATTGTTTGCTTGAAGAATGGAATTATCAGCACACTTTTAAGGAATCAACTAGTAGTGGATTGTCGACATAGAAATAAGCATTTCGCTATTTTCACTTGACCTACAAGACCTACAGAGGGTCCAAGTGTGATATAGATCTGAACCTGCTCTCCAATACCTCCTCTTAACAAGATGAATACACTCAAAGCTGCAGCATGAGGGTTCCCCATTACCACCTTATTTTATCAAGGCTTCAAATGATCATGACGTACTTTGAGATGCCTTGAGCACAACAAAGAGCTACAGAAACAAGAATAATTCTCCCTCCCCTTGTGAAATCAGCCTTTTAATCACAGTCTCACGGTATTATCTGTACTTTCACAAGAAGTGTAACTAACGTGGACTCCTAGATGACTATTCAATGCCTCAAAGTCCAGCTATATGAAAAAAATCAGTCAGTCCCTGCTTGACCACAAAAAACTTATACTGTACAGTCTCTTCAAATCCTTGAAGTCCAGCTGAGAATATTGAGCTCAAAACTTATTCAAGTCACCTTAACGATTTGAATTTTATTGAAATATTTCTTAGTAATTTATTCAAATCACCTCTCAGCACCCCATATGAGAACTGGAAAGGAGCAACTACAAAGCCTACTCTGGGCTCACAGGCCAAAAAAACCCCAGCTACTCAGGTGAGAAGACTGAAGACACCATCCTTAAAATAAACAGACACACTAAGATTGAATACAACTTTAGTGCTTGATAATAGGTAGAACAGTGTTCACATTTTAATTCAATTTTCTTAAGGCATAGGGTAGAAAGAACACAAAAAAAAAATCAAGACAGCACTGTCACCAAAAACTACACACATTAAAATCTCAATTTGAGTCTATAAAGCATATAGCTTTTGTCATCAAAATGAGGAATACTCTAACTTCACTCTCTCTGGATATTTCACCTCTTCAGGACCATCGCTAAGGTCACCACACAGAATGCATGTACAGTATAAAAGAATGTTAGAATTCTTCATATTATTCATAAAAGTATGCCATCTTTTTAGGCAGTAAAGATTTTTTCCAAAGACCCTCAGAAGCTGAGGAGGTTGGGCATCCCAGCGACTCTTGAGAGTTCATGTTTGTCCTCAGATACAGAGATATGAACAAGTTCTGCTTGTGCACTTGGCAAACCAGATGCATACCAGAAGCCATAAAACTGCATTAGCATCATATTATGCTCTACTGTAATGTCAAAGATTATTACGTCAGCCATAGCAGTATATTTATATGATTTCCAGACTTCAAATCACTCAAAAGTTAACCTGTTAACAACTGCAGAATAAATCTGCATCATCTGAAAGTACAGAAGCTAAATATTTCCAGAAGTGTTACTGAAAAAAAAATTTCATAACGGAGGATATTTTTTTTAAAAAATCATCCTTAATTATTTACTGTTCTGTGAAAAAACATGTTATTGGGATACAATATTGAACAACAGTCTTAACCCTGGGCTTTTTTTGAAAGCAATAGCATAGAAAGAACTATAAACACTGCCACAAAGAAAATTTTCTGCCAGTATTTTTCTCAATAAAGAATGAAAACCTTCAAAACATAAGCATAAAACTACAGATATAATTTCAGTAATTTTTACTAATTCCCATTAGCTTCAGAACCAGAACTGTGGTCACAAAAATATAAACACATAAAAAACCCTCATATTTTAAAAATTTACTTCAAAAATATTTTTTAAAATGTGATCTAAGAGGATCAACAAACTTCAAGTAAAAGGATTAATGAGGCATGGGACCGAGACAGGAAGAGATTACCAGAAAACCCAAGTACTATTTTGTAAAGAAAGTTTTGTAAATACTCCTAAGAAATTTGACAAGCTTCCTGTGAAGTAGAAGTAATTATCTAAGTATTTAAACAACACAAAATACATTCAACATCTCATGATTATTCCAGTAGGTTGTAACTCAATTAAAATTTTCTAAAAGCATGGCTCATTAAACAATGGCTTTATTTTCAGATCAGTTCACAAACAAGTTTTTCCATACTGAAACTATATAAAGCTAGAGTAGAATTTTAAAGCTACAATAATCATTAACAAGATCCAATACATCTGTCATTACTGCTTTTTTTCCTTGGTTATACTACTGCAGAGATTTCTGACCTTATTTTGGCCTTACCTTTAAACACATTTATAATCTTTATTTAAAAATAAAAGAAAAAAGAATCAATCACAAACACTGTTTCACTGCCAGTTCTAACTTTTGCTTGCCACAGGAGGTTATGTGAGGACACAGACTACTGTAGGAGACTGGCTCACTCCTACTTCTAACGCACTTAAAAGGAATCAAGCTAAGTTTCTCTAAAAATTCAGCTTTCAGTGTAGTTTCCCCTAGCAAGCTCCAGCAAAAAAATATTACAGCGATGTAACAGCCTGTTTTCAAGAGGTCTCTATGAATGTAGGTTTTTGGTAATTATGGGAAATCTTCTGCTACATTCATTAGTTTTCAGTAACTTGCAAGATTTAGCAGATTAAGGCAATTATAGATATTTTAAAGTATAATTTAAGGAACTCAATCCCTTCTATGGAAAATCAGCTCCATCAGAAAATCTTTCATTTCTTACCCTTAAAAACAATTCTTTCCTCAGTAGCCCAAAGTTGAATTCTTTCTAGATACTCTTTATGATCATCTTGTATTCTTCACAAATTAAGGGAGTGATACTTGCCTACAATTAAGCTGAAATGGAAACTTGACAATTCCAACAGACCTAGGTAACCTATTTAGCAAGAGACTACCAGGGCATAAATGAAGTTATTTAGCCCCCCTGTGGCTGTACTCAGAACTCTGAAGTCATCAGTGAAGTATGCCACATCCCCTCAGGATTACAAGACACAAGCCAGTGTATTACCTACTGGACTTGCCATTTGACAGTACAAGTTCTATAAAAAAACCTGAGTGTCCTCTACTGACACAAAAAGGCTCTTAAATATTGAATATCAGTTGAGGAGGACGGAAATATGCAAAAGCATAATTGCTCGCTCTGGTAATTAGCTACTGACACCTTTTTTTTAAAAAAAAAAGTACACAGTAATAGAGTTATAATAGATCAAACTCATCTGCATGTTGTATCAAGAAATAAATAGTTTTTCTCTAAGAAAGAATTACAATTCCTCAAGCATACAGTCAACATTAAAACTACCAAAAAGCTGAGGTAGAAGACATTTCAGGAAATCAGAACCGCATTTTTCCAAGGTAATTAGCCAACTTGAAGATCAGAGAAAGGGTTTTCATTTAAGATAATTTATTGTACTTGAGTGAAAACAAAAGAGTATGCAGAATCTATAGGTATTCCTCCAATCATGCTTTAAAAAAACTTGAAAGTAAGTATTTAAGCATTCTCTGGAAGATTTTGTAACCAACATTGAAAAACTAGCCATGAGGTATTTAAGCAAGTCATATCCTTCCTTGCAAGAATAAAACAGAACAAACTGTCATTTACTAGAACTATTGCCTTACTTGAAAGGATGGTTGACTTTTAAGAGATTGATTGCTAACCAAATAAAACTTTTTGGAATTTCTCAACGGTGACATCAACACCTCAATTGAAAAAAAAAAAAGAAAAAAAAAAAAAAAGAGGAAGAACAAGAACAATCAACCAGCATTTCAAGTGTAAAACACTGTTTGGGAAGGGGGAGGATAAAATAGGAATAGTTGTTGTCAGCCATCACCTAGCTGTCCTATCTCACCTTTGATTGGATCAACCCTTCTCAAATAGGGCAATCCAGGATTATTAAGGGGCCTACTGAAGAAAAAAAAGAACCACTATGTAGACAAGGTATTTTAGGAGTGTTACACACACAAGAAAAAGTAGGAAGTTCGCAACACAGAAGAAACCACATTGCACATACCAAAATTCATAGAATACTTATAAAACACCATGTCTCATGATATTTTACAATACCTTTACTCACTCCTTTATCATTACAGAAAAAAAGTTCCACACAACCATTTGCCACACCAGTAACAGCAAATTTGATTTTTCTATATACACTCTATAGTAAACTAAGTGAATATTCTTAAAATTAGCTCCCTAACAAAGTGTAGCCTTTAAAAATGACCATCTTGTAATGATTTTCAGATGCTAAGTTGTTGCTCTAGACCAAAATGCCTTCATTTTCTTGATACCAGAATCAGTAAATGCTAAGGTAAAACTGTATGTGTGCATGGAAGACTGTAATCTTTTCCCCGCTTTTAATATAACCTTGTTCTTTTCAAACCGTACCACAGCAGTATGCTGAAGCCACCTTTCACACATCCGAACAGTCCGAGATCCAGTCTTAGTGCATCACTCCATCTTTTCTTTCTTCGCAATTGCCTAATGTTTGGCCAACAGAACACATTAAAAATGTATCCAGTCCCTGAATCTGCTGTTTTCTTATACAGCAGCTGTACATCTCCAGTTCTGAAGTTAGCTCTTGCCATCTCTGTAACTGCATTAACTGGAACTAAATTGTGTATTTAAATGGCTGAGATCTAATTAGCAAAAACCTACACTGTTATTTCAGTCTATTAAAAGTCTGTGTACACCTACCACATTTATAGAACACCAAGTCCCAAGCACCTCATTTTTGTGTTCGTGTTATTCATAAAACTTTGAGAAAAACTTTTCTTCCCTCTTGGATACACATATTTATTCAACTTCAAGATAATTATTCCATTCTTTGCCCAAGAGATTTAAATTTTAAAAGGAAGAGCTATGCTGCAGTAACTGTAAATGCTGTCATCCACAGTTAAGATAACACAGTTTATGCTGAGATGACTAACTTCAAATTAATTTGTTATTATTTAAGTAACCTGCATTCCTTCCTGCTGCAGTTCTTGGCAAAAAAAAAAAAAAAAAAGTAGTTAAAACAATTTTTATTGTAGTCTTAAGGATATATTAGACTTAGTCCCAATTTACATCAAGTGTCTGGAGACGGAGATTGTTTGGAATCAAAACAGAAAGAAAAATGGTTTAATTGTTCAGATACCTCCTGGTCTTGCATAAGATTATGCATCTATGTTGTCATCCATCTAACCGCTGGTTCAAAATGTGCACTTCAAGGTCACAAGAATCCATCTGAAAAAACACTATCACTACATGCAATTGATGATACCACATAGAACTACTTATAGGTGTTTTCCTAAGCATACTTGGAGGGAACTTGAATTAAACAGGGTAAATCCCAATAAAGGTGCCATTTGCATCACACCTGCAGGTGCCCAAAGCATACAAAAGTATATTGCCGTTAAAAGTTATATAACCTTAGAAAGTAACTGGAATACGGTGTAGCCGCATCTCCTATTTCCAAGCTCATTTTTAATGCATTATAACTGTTAGCAGGGTTGAGCTATGGGACTATTACTACAGTGTCTCTATGCTGTTTTTCACAAAGAGACAGCCAATTATTTTAATGGGATTTTAAACCTGTACAATTATTGCCTAATTTTTCAAGTCCATTTCATTTAATTTCAATCGTTTAAAGATTAAACATCTCCTTCAGTATCAAAGTCACTAGAAAATAAAAGCTTGATAAGAAGATCAACCATAGAGACCAAAAGAAAACTTGACTTCACTGATTCTTTTAACTCTGGCCAGGTCTGAGACAAGCAAAAGAAGGATGAAAAATTAAGATTCATTTGAATTCCTTCTTCACCAAGAAGGCCACAGATAACACGAGAAACAATTCTGAAATATTTATATTCAGTGATTATGCCTAGAACTGCGGTTTGCTTAAGAGAGTTTATAGTATTCCTCTGACAACTGCTGTTGCCTTTCTCCGCTCTGGAAAAACGGTTGCTAATTTTGATTATTTTTTTAAACAAAGCGGTCCTCAACTCAGACCAGCGCTACACAGACCGGTGTGTGCTCCCCAACAACTCCCCTTGCCGACAGGCAGCCGCTTTCTGAGTCCACACGGACCCGGCTACCAACTCCCCTCTCAGGTCTCCAAACGCTGCCTTCAGCCCCGTGTCCCGCCAGGCGCCTTCGGGGCCATCAGCAAACGGCTGTTCCTCCCTAAACCGCAACGCTCCGAACAGAGGGGTCGAGGGCAGTTTCCCCCCCCCCCCATGCACCTCTTCGCCCTGACCTACGGGTTCAGGCCAGTGGATGTGCCGAACTGAGCACCTGGATCAGACCTGTGGGCAGAGGGACCCCCGAGGAGACTTGACGCACCCCGCCCGCGGAGGGGCCGGCCGGCCGGCCGGGGCACAACCACCGCGCCTCCCGACCCTCGGTTCCCGTCAGGAGGGCGGGCGCGGACGCAGAGCCGCAGC
>VZZY01013165.1:85100-138474 GCA_013400335.1 Eurystomus gularis | reverse complement strand
CGGGCCCCCGGGGCGGCGAGTGGGACGCGGCAGATCGGAGCTTGAACGGCGAGCGGGACCGGGAGGAGGACGAGACGGGCTCGCCGGCCGCCCTGGAGGAGGAAGAGGAGGATGAGGAGAAGCAGGAACACGACATCTCGCTCTTCGTCAAGGTAGGTGTGAGAAGTTGCTGGGGAAACTGGGTTCGCGGGGCTCCCCTCCTGCAGGAGCCCCAGGCAGTTCCTGTGATAGGTGGTGGCATTTAAATTCAGCAGGCAGAAGTCCAGCCTGGCTATGGCGATTTGGTTATTAATGCCTGCAATAAACTTGCCTCTGGCTTCTCATTCCTTCAGCAGGCTCCAGGCAGGACGGGACAGGGCTTCCCACGTGGTGGCTGAAGGCCAGCGCCGCCAGTCCCCTCGGCCCCGGCTGCTGGTGGTACTGCTCAACCCAGCGAAGCACAGACCTGACCTGCAAGGTGGTCTCCCTCGTAGTTTCCCCCGGGGGAGCCTTGTGCTGGGTTACTTGAGGTTTCTCTGCGTTTAAATGGAAAGGATATGCAGGGATCTCGGTTTCTGTGGACTGAGTGGCTCTGCTTGTGCTCTCCTCACCGTGGGGCTGCGACCCAGGGCAGGGGTGGGAATGTACCCAGCAGCATCTGTTTGGAATCACTAGCCGTGACTTGTGCCATAAGGACTTCTCAAGGGATTTTAAGATCTTCAGAATGCAGTAAGAAGGGTACACATCACATCATGGGGGCTGAGGTGGAAGAAACAGGAAATTATTTAAAATGTGATAGTAGGATTTTCCAACATGAACTATAGTCAATGTGTAGATAATTGCCCCAAAGTTTGGCAAGGCTGCATTCAGAGAGTCTGTAAACTGCCCAGCAGTGTAGCATCCCTTGTAACTGTCCAGTTTGTGGATGCATAGGCTTGGAAAATTTAGATTAGAGGGAAATGGACAAAAAAAAGTGAAAAATGGTAGCGGTGTTAAAACTAGTTTCTGGTGTTTTATAGGATAGAGCTTTACAGCTTATTTCTAGTCTATGCCTGAAGTTCCACCCAAATCAGTGGGACTTGGTATGGAAACAGCATCTGTCCACAAAGACAAAATATCAGATACAAAATTTCTGTGTGTAGAAACCATCCTAAGGTGTTTTTCTTCCCTCTTTGCTGATCTCTCTGGACTAAATAGTGTGGAGCAGGGTGGGAGGTTTTTCTCAGAGTAGAACTAAAGCTAAAAAACTAAACCTAGGGAAGCAGAAGGCATTTGGGACCTTCTTCACTACCCACACACCTCCCATGCAAATACTGTACCTCCTCAGTTGGCTGAGGCTGCTTCTGTAGCAGCTGGAATTAACTGTGAGAGAAAAACTCATTGCGAGCACTCTGGGTTAGAGCTGAAGCAGTGTTTATGCCTTGATGTATCCACCTCAGCTCACACTCCTTTTTTTTTTCAAGGCTAAGTCTCCTTTGAAGCACTGCTGCTTGAAAAAGTCTGGGGAACACTCTGAGGCTTATACATTGTAGTGTCAGACATGCTGGATGATGCTGTATTGGAAAGATGAATGATAATAACAGCTGATGTTGGTAGACACTTCCCAGTTTAAGCAATTCCTTAGCATTCAGGCTGGGACAGATTCTGTGGCAGCTCTGTACATCAAGTTGGTGTACAGTAGCTGGACGGTACCACTGAAGCCGAAGTCTGATTTTGTGTCAAACAGCAGGAGCTATTACTGTTGAGTGTGGCAGAGGTGATTTATGGACTTTCTGACTCACAGATTGACAGACCTCTTTGCAGGGACACTTTAATAGCTTTTCCTTTATTCTTGTTTTATGCTCATATATTCATCAGGGAATGCTGGGCAGTGGCAGAGGCTAAAATCATAAAGGCTATATGTGTGTTAATCCGCTTGGGTGCATGCTTTATGGAAGAAAAACGTGGACAAAATTAGGGAGCAGCCTACAAGAATAAAAGCATCTGTTGTGATCCTGTCGTCCCCAAATATTAGGATTAAGCACCTGTTTTGAAAATATTTGTTAATTAATAAAGACAGAAGAAGGAGCATTTTTAAGATTGACTTAGCATTAGTATCTTAAGAATGCCTAGAAAATAATACAACTGCTTTTCTAATTATTTCAGTGGAGAAGTATTACAAAGCTTGAATATTTTGCCTCACCTGGAGCTAGATTTTCTTTTTTAGTTGAGATTAGTTTTTTAGTTAGAGATTGGCACAAGTTTCTCCAGTTTAACAGAAGGAAAAAAATGCCTACTGGAGAGCTCTGCATCTCCCCAGCTGTCAAAGTGTACTGGGAAATTTCCGCTGTGCTGGGAAGTGAGGAGCACTTCTTCCTGCTGTCAGGAGAGTTCACGTTCACACTGTCACCTCAAGACGTGCTCACTGTCTTTCTACCCTTCTCTTGGCAGCAAGAAAGGGGGATAAAAAGAGGGAGACTTGAAGTTCCTTGTGGTGGTTTAAAGTAAATTTTAAGAGCCACATACATAATGCTGTGCTTAAATAGCTGCTGATGCATTTTGACGGGAAAAAGGGGAGGAGTGAATTCCAACGTGGGACAGCATGAACTCTGGCATTTAGGGATTTTTGAATGTTTGTATCTGACAATTTGAGTGTTTGTATCTGTGGTGGTCCACAGACTTGGTGCTCCTTCCGAAGTAATTGCTAAAACTCAAGAGTTAAGGAAGTGAGAAGATCATCCAAACTGAATGCAAATGTTCATTTCCAGCCTGAAACACTTCCCTTCACATACATGCTTCTAATGCGTGTGACCACCCCACTTAGGCGCTGTTATATCACTACTCTATGTCTGCCCATTAGCTTTTATGTGCTTTTGAGATGCTGACACCTACCTCTACTTTGCAGGTGCCTCTGACCTCTTTCGCCCTTCTGCTATATTTCTTGGCAAGCACCTTCTGCGCTTTCTCCTGTGCATCTTGGGACTTCCTTGTAAATACATTATCCGTCAGCTCCCTGACCTTCTTCAGGCATCTATTTAAAACTCTATCCTTCTATAAAGCCACTAGAAACTGGGAAATGATTAAGCTGTTTAAGATACTGAGATTATTGTCTATCCTGTACCTAATTTCTTTGTCCTGCCTATTTATGTTTGTTTCACGTCCCTGTTAATTTTTGGCTTATTTGTAAATAGTCAAGGTGGGGATGATTGTCTGCCTGTTGTCTGTGCCTGCAAGCACAGTGCTAAAGATAGGAGGACTGTGCCATGATTTGATAGCACTATACAAGTACAGAGAAATGTTAAATTAAGTCCTGTAACAGGAGAAAACTCACAAGAAAATAGTACAGTAGTAGTGATAGGATGATCCTCACAGTCTCCCTGCTAGGGAGCATTATAATAGACTTGGCTGACATTAAAGTACCTGGGAGTCATTCAGTAATATGTTTTGAGAGTAACAAACAGAAGCATCACTGTCAGAAAGAAACTTTTCAGATTTAACTGCATGATGAACAGTGTTTCTTCTTTTTACTGTTGTTGATCAAGCTTGTTCTTTTTAGAGGGTATGGGCTTTTTTTTCTGCTTCTACTTCCTGCTGCTTTACATTGGTTTATTTGATTTTGCATATATGTATTTAAATGTTGAGAATATCATGTCACCTTGTGCCTCCCACCATGAAGTGTTTGTCAAAATTCCTGCGAGCTCCAAAAGCACCGGTACCAGCAATTGTACTTTTAAGCTGATTTGGGCTGCTGTGGAGTGCTATTTAGTTTGAAATCAGACACCTAGGGTTCAACATTGTGTTCCCATGCTATCTGAGATACTCTAGCACTTAGCAGAGTTAGCAGCATCTATGGGAGATGATGTCCTTCTGGACCAGCAGCTTGATGCGAGACAGGCTACAGTAAGGCATCTCCAAAGACAGCAGACATCTGTGTTTGGGCAACTGAACTCTGTGCCCTTAATGAAGCTGAACTATGCAAGACTCCTTGGCTGTAAGTGCAGGCCTATATCAAAATTGCTTTGAGGGTTTCACTAGGTGCTTACTTGATTTCAGTTTTCCCATGAAACTACATGGATCGTATATTTCCTTTAGATAGTAGTACTTGATGTTTCTGGTTTTTCAAAGGCAAATGTTCACAAAGGTCATCCATATATACTTTCTGATCAGTCTTTGGTAATTCAGCTAAGCATATCTGGCAGCTTGGGTAGGACACCTTGTAGATGTTGAAGCTTGCTAGCTGGTCTTTTAAGGTCAATGGTGTATTTTCTTTTTGTTCTGTGGCAAAAGCCCTTTTTTTTGGTCAGAAAACATCTATAAATGCTGTAAATTTATCTTACAATTTGAATACAGCAGAACTCTCACCAACATTACTCCATTAATTTTAAGCATTTTAAACATTTGTGTAGGACTTAAGAGTTTATTTCTAAATTAAAAAAACCTCAACCCTCCAGGGTTATCTACCAATGAATTTTAACTTTTCTTACTGATAGAAAATTTAAACATCAGGACCACAACTGCGGATTTAATCTTTCCAAAGACTTCTAAGGTTAGTGATTTATCTGTAAGAGCTGAACATAAACAGTCAGCTAAACAACTCAGCTGGAGCACAAGGCCTTCTGAGAGATTGCTCATCTTCTAAAACATTTATTGCTTAGTTTCTGGGTTAAATGGTATATAGCTAAAGCTGACCATGAGCCTAAGGTAATAGATTTTATCCAACAAAAAGTAATAGGCTTTATCCAGTTTTGTGAAATTCTTGGTCTCTAAATCAAAGTAATTTATTTTCATTCAGAAAGTTATTTCATTCCTACCAGGGACCAAGGTTACTTTACTGAAACAGAATTTCCTTGCACCATTCCTGAGATGTGCTTGACTGCCTTGACATACTTAGAGCTCTGTTGTATTATCAAAACTGCTGATAAACAAGAAAGTAAAAGCCTTGATGTGAGTAGAGACATAGGACTAACAGGTGCCTGCATCTGTGCCTCCAAACACCACAGTTTATGTATCCAGCTTAAATGGTAATGCATGTGTCATATTAGAGCACACAAAAGAAACTCCTTTTCTGTGATGTGATGGATCTATGTTTTATATATTGCTTATATTTAACGTATAAATGGACTGTTCTCAAACTGAACTTCTGGGCTTTGAGTGCTATAGGCAAGAAGTCCATGGAGAGCAGAAACTCAGATCCCTGCAGAAACTTCTTAGCCTGTATGCCATTCAGTGAGCTCTGTGCTGTACCTGCTTGACATAAACATTTACAGCGCAATCACTGAGTAGGTATTTGTACATAAGATCTTGATTTTTTGTTCATCAGTGCGATCAGTCTGTAAATCAGGTGAGTACGGCTTATAAGGAGAATAGCTGACATCCTATATCAAAATGAAAGTAGGTGTTTACTGTCCTTTTTTTCAGTATAGATTCACCATAGGAGCCCAGTATTTAAATGACCTCCACAGAGTTAAAGATTTGTATGTGCAGAGTTACACTAGTTTCATATTTATGGATTAAAAGAGGTTTTGGGGGGAAGTTTAGTTACTGGATATTTATCCAAGCAAAGGGAACTACCCAGAGCTTGCCAGAGGTGAGCACATGGCATTTGTGTGGTGCTACAGAAGGACCAATTGCTCTGAAATGAGCGGGGAACATTTGGTATGGTTTGGGCAGTGGCAGAAAACAGAGGGCTTCTCTTTCCCCCATCCCAACCAGCGCTGCTGCATTTCACTTTCTGTCAAAACCATGCTGTATTTTTCCTGAGGAACATGTCTGGTCCTTTCTTCTCACTTCTGTTTTTATCCTTATTGAGCTCCATTGCACACACCTTCTTCAGAAAGCAGGACATTTTCTCAGGTGTCACATTGCTGCCACTAAAATCCTGTCATTTTTTTAATGTTGTTTCCCTCCATCATTCTTTTGACGATTCTGTTTTACAGTGTGCTATGAGACCTGTCTGCTTTTATAACTGAGTAGTTATGAAAGTTACCCCAGAACAAGGGAAAGATCGAGAAGAAAGCCCTTCGCCTGGAGCAGAGCATGAGCACTGTGTAGGCTAGATGTGTGGAAACCAGAATCAAACCAAAGCTGGTCAGGACTGAGCCTTGTGGGGCTGCTGCCCAGCAAAACCAGCATAGCCCCACTTTTCTGGCTGCTGGTTAATTAGCTGTTTGTACAGTGATTTTGATTCTTTGACTACAGGCAGCTGTACAAAAAGTACCAAATCAGCAGAGGTGTGTTTGTTCAAAGACATTTTGCAGATCTGTTCCCAAGACTGTCGTACAAAGCAGGAAGCTGGCTCCCTGCCCATGGGTATTTGCCCTTTCTCAGCTACTTTTTTTTTCATCTGGAGTATGGCAATTTCGGGTTCCCTAATGCAGCTTAAGAGGAACTGGCTTTACAAATTCCTTTCATAACTCCTCAGGTTATTGTGTGTGCTGGGTGCACCTGCAGCAGTTTTTCTCAGAGCTGAGTATTCTTTCAGCAGGCTTCAATAAAACTGTGCTTAGGAGACTCTGGTTTGAAAGGCAGTCTTTTTTTTTTTTTCTGAAAGAGCTATGCAAATTTTTTGAATGCGCAATCTTTTTCATTTTTACTTCTCATGCTTTCCTTTCTGGGCATTCAGGTTGTCACCTTTTTAGAGATTAGACTGCTAAAAAGAAACAAGGTTCCTTGAAAACACTGACTAAAGCATAGCTTTGAAAACTACACCAAAAGTGATTTTGCTGCTTTGCTCCTGGAGGGATGCTTAACAGATCATTACTGTGCTCTGTTTGCTTATGCCAGTGTCAGTCCTGAAAACTGACAGGCCAAGTCCTGCTCCAGAAAGACACAAACCAACAGATAGACAGAATTGATCAGAAATATGAAATTGCATCTATTTCTTTTTTTTTTTTTCTTTTGTATGATCTAGTCATATTTTTTTTTGTTCATGCTTCGGAGTCCTAAAACTGCACGTGCACACAGGATTGTACAAGCCTTAAGCTATTTATTCTTAGTGCACCTGCAGATCTCTGTGGTTTGCAGTCTTGTTTTAGGAAAAAAAAGTTTTGAAATAAAGTAAAAGTCTTCAAAGCTAAATTCCTAGACATTTTCCTATTTCTATTTATTCTCAGCTCACTATTTCAGCAAAGCACCTCACCATGTGTTTTACTTTAAGCACAAGCTTAAAGTCACGTGCTATTTAAGTCCTTCACTGAACGGGGGACACTTTCCTGATTCAGCCATAAGGCATGGCTTGTATTTCTTGCTGGCTGAAACCAGCAGAAACTTCTGATGAGATCAGCCTGCTCCCCAAAATTAAACTTATACTGCCTCTGCACTTTGAGTTTTGTCTTCATTAAAAGGCTGATCTTATTTGTGATCATCACAGAGTGTGGGTGAGGATGGAAGCTTTTCTTGTCCTCTTTCTGCCTTCAGTCCCTGGTTATCTGAAGTGAACTTTCATTTCATAAATCCTTTTGAAGAGCTGCAGCCTTCCTCAGGAACACTGATGATTGCTGCACAAGGTTATTGCCATGCAACTGTGCATGGGAATTTTCATGCTGTCTATCTGTTTAATTTGATGCTTGATTCATGTTTGTATATACATGAATAACAAACTAGTATACAGGACTCCTGACATTCACAAATCTAAAACATCAGAGTGCGGTGAATGATTGATTGGGTGAGGGGAGGAAAGGAATTCGGCCAATTAGTTGAAAAATAGAACCATACTCAAATTAAATTATTGATAAATTCAGGTGAAATTTTGGAAGTGTTCTTGATTAAATAAAAATTAAAAGCTTTTTTGAGGAAATATTTCCTGTCAGTGTTGGGTCTAGATTAACTCACAAGGGTTTTAGGCACAGTTGCCAAAATGGAAGAGGCAGCAGTAGCTGCATCATTATCCCTGTACTTAGGATGCTGTTGTAGGATGCAACCGATTGAGGTTGTGATGTTACCTCATTATAAGTGGAAGATTAGTGTGCATCCCTCTCCCAAGCCAGTGCCACATACACAGAGTTGCAGAGTTCTTTCTGCTCTTTCTTTGACACCATTGACATTGACCTGCAAAGTGAGACAGCATCAGAAAGCTGAAATGCAAGGCACCAGGAATAGCCAGCAACCTTATAGTTAGTTAAGACATGGTTTTTTTGCTGTTATTTCCTATCATAGCAGTATGTAGATTTAAAATTGTCTACAGTAGCCTCTGGTTTCATAGGGTTTGGGATTGCTTGTGGAATAAGAGATGTGTTACCCACATGCTTTGAGAAACCACAATGTGGTAGGCATTAAAAAGATGAAAAAGTGCCATGTCCCCTTCCCAGCAGGGATGCAAAAAATCATGCCCAATCCACTTGAGAATCTGGATTTTTTTATTAGCATTCCTAACAGTAAAAATAAGCCTTTTTTTGTTGATTTTAAAAAAAGTCTAATTCTACTTATTAGATGTCTTTAGTAATATACCAACATTTTTGTGTGTCTTCTTCCATTTGAAATTGGTTGTCTCCAGCACTTTGCTGCCCCTGTTCACAGGAAGAGGATTAGGCAGCCTTGTGATTGCTCAGCTTCCACAAACAATTCTGCCTTTTTGGGCTCTTTACCTTGAGGGGTACGAGCCAGGGTTAGCCATCCCAGCAACTCTGTATTTTGGCCCTTTCTTACAGTCTTGTATGGGTCCATGCAAAATTATATTTACGGCTTTTTTTTAGAAGTTAGTTGAAATGTTGTGCAGCAGAAGTGATAATGGAAATTATTAATATGATGACACTTTTTTAGGATGCTGTCTCTGGTGAAATAACTTTGAATTGGTAGCAGCTGTATACCTTTTAGCAAGAGGCCCCTCCTCTTCAGAGGTGGTAATGGGAGTAAGGTAGTGAAAGGAAATACACATATTTTATAGAAGGAGAAGTGAAGCATGGAGACTTAATCCTGTGCCATCATTGTATTTTCTGTCTCTCCCCTAAAAAGCTTCTACTGCTTCTTTTAAAAAGTAAGAAATTGCATGTTCCTTGGACTCTGCTCAAGGAGAGTAAGAAAATGTCATGTGAAGGTTACATGATTATTTTCTCGCTCCGATAATAAAATGTCACACTGTGATAAGGACTTGTATGTATTTCCATTTGCAATGTCTGATTATTTACTGATAAAAGCTGGACGAGTCAAATGACTCCGTTCCACTTGCTTTCAGTAACACCCGCCTTGTCAGCACTAAAGGAAAGTGTTGTAATTCCTTCACAGAAATATGTAGCTTCTCAAAGCAAACAGTGGCAGCTTGTACAGCCTGCCACCAACTCCACCGTTGGAGGCTTCCTGAGGAGCCTGGGGCTGGTGGGATGTGCTGTGCACAGCGGGATGGTTGTTGTGAAGCCTCACAGACAGGTAGAGGTGCAGTGGGCATATTTCCCATATCATTTTTGTCCTCTTCATATGCTGAAATTTTAGCATGTATTTGAATATTCAGAATAGCTTAGAAATATAATTGTTACAGAATGAAGTAAACTACAGCAGGACTGGAGTCACAAATGCACGCCCTTTTGCAGGTTATTCAAATGGCGTAGTTATAAAGTTGTTAAACATTTACTCAGATTTCAGAAAAATCCTCATTTGTGTCTTGGAGAGTCATTAACATTTATCTATCAGTCATATTAAAAATTACTTTTAAAAGATATTACAGAACCTGAGAATTTTGTAAAAAATCAAGTTTATTTCCATGATGATGGCAGATGAAACTTGAAACAGAAACCAAATTTACCTTAAAACCTAAAAATTTCAGGTTTTATGCTACCTACAGAAATGGATATGCTTCCACCTCCCTTGGCAAAACCATCAGCCTCCTTTTTGCCCGGAGCACTGCAGGGGCCAGGGGGCCGAGACCTCAGGTATGGTCCTTGCTTTGAGAAATATCAATGTTACAGCCATAGACACTGGGGCCAATTGGTTTGCAGTACGGTTCATGCAGTATATCTTTATTTTAAAACCGCATTTTAATTAGCAGTACTGTATTTCTCTTAGTTTCCCAAAACCTCTGAATGGAAGTGAGGTGGTGGGGACAGCAGGATGAAGAATAGCCTTCAGTTTGAATTTGCACCAGGAAGGGAAGGAATAGAGTCCAGTCCTCTCTTGTCAAGCTAATGTTGTTTTGCTGGTATTTGTGCCCAGTTTTTAACTGCTCTTTCAGAACATGTCTTTGCCAGTTCCCACTGGAGCTGACAGGTTTTTTTTATGTGATATTTTACCTGGTCATTTGAATTATTTTCTACTTGGACTAAATATCCCATACAGTTAGTGCGGGAAAAAACCCACAAAACCAAATCCCTCTTTTCATCTTTCCCTTTCACATCTTGATTTAAACATCAGAGTTAGGAATACCATAGGCAAATTATTTTCTCAAGCCTTCAATGACCTAGTCCCTGAAACTGCATAAAAGAGCTTATTTATTTGGTTATTTCTTATTTATTTACTTATTTATTTACAGCACAAGTCACAGATACTTTATATATAGCTTTTGCATTTAGATTGAAATGGCATGGCTGTGTGTTGCAGGTTAAGTATCATACAGTGAACTGTAAAGCAGGATGTGTCATTGAAATGCCAGTTAATCTGTTTTTCCCAGACCTATAATGTGTTTGAGAGTATAATGCTCTTTTGTTAAAGTAATTCCTTGTAAGAATTTTAAAAGGATATAAGATTTTTGTCTCCATGTAGAATGTTCAGCTGGCATCTTGCCATGTTATTAAATACGGATTAGGAATAGCATTGAGGTATTTAAACATAATTCTTGTAACAGGATAAATAGCTAATAGCATTTGGTTTACTGCTTGTGTGCTTGTGACCTGGTAATGTTCCCATTAACACAAACACAGACGGCATGAACTCTGTAGGCAGAATTCACAGCAGAAGGAAATTCAGGTTTTGAGCGAGCTGGTATAAGATTAAAGCCAGTGATCTGTAACTGGGTAGTATTTCCCAGCACCAGTTTTTACCTGTGTTCAGTTAAAAGGCTCTTGGTTTTCTCAGACTACTGGCAGGTTTTAAAAAATAATCTTGAATTGTAAAATTAAAGAATGGATAAGGATTAGGGAGAGCGATCTTTTTGAAGGCTGTGTTTGTATTAATTAGCTGACATATTTCTGTTGTCTTTAAAGTGGATGATTTCCTCTCCTGACTTCAGGTGGTGTGGAGAGAGGGCACTTCTGCCAACCGTTCTTATTTGCTTCTGCTTATAACCCTCTCTTCTGAATAAAATGCTTGATTTTTAGGGTTTTTTTGCAAGCAATGGAGATTTTGTCACGTCCCATTAAAATAAAATGGCTTCTGTTTTAGAGGAGTGGCAATGATTACTTACATTGCTTTGAGAAGTCTTGGTCACTGTGCTATACACATATAATTCATTATCATGGTGTACTAAATAGGTAACAAATAGCAATGACTGAAGTAATGCTATTTTGAGTGAGATGCAAAACAAGTATAATTCATGCAGTATGGCAATTACTTGTGTAGAAGAACGATATTCTTAAATTGGGCAAGATTAGTTTAAGCCCTACTAAACTGTAGCCAAAGTTTTCCAGCCTTTGCTAGCCACAAGTTAATTTTCCTGTTTATTTTTACATTTAATTTTCCTTGTCTTTCCTCTTTGCTGTGCACGGTTCCTGGAAGCTTGCTTGTCACCATTATCTAAGTAAGCCTTGTAAAATAAGAGATAAATAAGTAATAACGCATTGATAATTATTATGGGCTAAAGTACTGTTTGTTGAAATAATTTTCCAAGCTGTTTTAGGAAAAAAAGTAAACTGTCACAGAGGGTTACAGTATTCATGTATTGTTGCTGGGGGCTGGGCCTCGAAAAAATATTAGAAAGGATGTTTACTTTGCCTTAAAGCGTTTAGTATCTGGCCAAGAAAAGGCTGTGTGCCATTGCTGTGCTATGACCCAGAGATGGAAACCTGGGAGTATGCTGAATTTTGCCCAGCTCTCTACCAGGGCTTGCTGGCCCCCCTCCCTTGGTGCCTGGCTGTGCAAGATGCCACATGGGAAGCACGTGAAGCCACTTCCCAAGTGGGCATCCCTGACTGGCAGGAGTGTGAGACAGAGATCTCCCCTCAAAGCCAAAGCAGCCTCAGGGAAACCTCTTTCTGATGCCCCTTAAATGCTGGTGTTGCCAGCAGAGCATCCAATTTCCCTTCCCCACTCCACACAGCGCAGCATGAGAGGATTTGCTTGTGCAAAGAGCCTCCTTCGACAGCTCTGCTTGGGATGGCCAGGTGTTATTACTCAAACTATTTATTAATTATTAAAGCAAATTATTGTTGAGCTCGTGAAGCAGTGGATTCCTGGTTGCTGATTGCTTTTGAATTATTACCACATACTTATTGTGCTGTGGATGGCAGGTACCTAGATGCAAACTTCCGCTATTAGTTGCCTTCCCATCATGAGAGGCATCAATGGTTTTGCTCTGAAACCCAGCTCAGCACTGTCCCGTGTTTGCTGAATACTGTAGCTACCAGAGTGGATTTGTTTGCAGACCTGGTATAGGTAGCTGTAAATATCTGAGAAAATAAACCTATAACTTGCATTTTTCCTTTGTAATTTCATTTGATTTTTAGGATTTATTGTTTTTTAAGAGAGCCTGTTGACCATCTTTAACTGCCCTGTAGAGAGCCACAGCTGTAGTTGAAAATACCTGTGACAGTGTGAAGGGCCTGGCCCAAGGCTAGCAACAGCAGCGTGTGTAAAATCACAGAATTAGTTTACTTTTGTCTTTTGTAAGAGTGCATACACACATAAGTTTAATCTTTAATCTCTTTAATGTAAATAAGAGTGAATATTAATAAAACTACAGTCCCTATAAATGTTTGCAAGACATTGCATATTTTAATTTTCATCTGCACTCTCTTGTGTTTGCTTTACAGAATTATCATTTAATGGTTCATTTATTTAGAATCTTTGTCTGAACTGGAAAGGCAGGGTGCAGGGAGACCCACTGCTCAGTAGAAGTACTGGGCAGACTGTGATATCAAAATCAAAAGTAAATGGATATTTCATCTAAGTAACAGGAGCCAGTTTGTGCCTTTTGTTTCTCATTATTTATAAAGCCACTGGACAAAGGTAAAAAGTTTATTGCCCCAAAGTTGCTTCTTAATGAAGGAAAATTTCTTCCTATGCATCAAAAGCATTTAATTATTTACTAAGTAATTAAGTTAATTTCAGCAATAATTACTTACCCAGCAGACTGTAAGTAAATAATGCAGTAAAAGTTAGAATAAAGAAGGCTTTATCTGCACTCAAATGGCTTCTGGTATGTAGGGGAGAGAGAGCTGAAACCAGAGGAAATTACAGCTTCAAACTTCTTTTCTATTCTGTCATCTAGAGGATTAGAATTTCCACACGCATATAACCCCTTTAAGCTGTGACCACTGCTCACTACATAAAAACAGGGTTGAGGGAAATATAAAGAAACTACAACACACTGTTAATCCTTCAACATAAACTGAGGACCAAAAGTATTCAAAGAACCATTTCTAGCAAAGAGTCTTCCTTAACATTATGAAATCTAATAAATCAAAACAGTTAATGCAAACACTGCATGAAAGAAAGTATAGTATAATTTCAGAAACCTAACAGAATGAGAAAAGCCTTAATAATGAAGTTGTTAGAAGATGTTATGAAATGCTAATAGGTGGCCAGTCCCAGAGACATAAATCTTGCCCAAGTTTCACATGTTAAAATGTAAGGTAGCAAGGGCTTTGTTATTTGTGGAGGTGGGATCTCAGTCTGAACTCACATTCCGTGTCAGAAAAGCCCAGTTCCAGGACAGAGCCCATGTTTCATTATCAGTAATAATAGCTAGATTACTAATAAAGAGATGACCAGTAATGTACAGCTGTATCATTAAAAGACAGTAGACAGGCATATCTAAATTGTCGTCCTGTTTGTAGGTAGACTCAACCTTTAGACTACTACTTATAATCTGTGGTCACACAAAAACCAGTTTAATAGTGTTCTGTGGTCAGCTGAAGCTGTGCAGGTGAAAAGTTAATTCCTTTTACCGCCTTGCACCTACACTAATTTCCTTTCATTCTCTTTCCCTTGGCATTTTGGCTCAGCTTTTGCTAAAAGCCTTAATCTACATAGTGTTCTGTAAAAAGACTTCAAGAAATCCTCCAGCGTTCCTATATCCCTGCTAAAGGTCTACATATAAGTTTTCTGTATGTCTTTTTAAGTCAGGAGCAGTCTTTTCTTTATGTATTTGCACAATATTTAATTTGTAGTGCCTATATGCTACTATAAAGGTCTACATTTCCCTGTCTCCATGAAGAAAAAAGGAAAGCTGGGCTAAGAAATCCTCCCACCCACACCTTCTCCATAGGTCTGTATTTGCACCAGTTTGGCAGCTGCTCTGTGCCCTGGAGCTCCACATCCTAACAGTGCTTTAAGGCAGGACTTCTAAAATATCATCTTTTTACCTTGTTTTGTGGATGGGCATTAACTTCTGGTGGGTACAAATAACTGCTGATGGATTTCAGCAGTTGGTCTGTCTCTTTGTCAAGAGGATTGACTACGTGCATGCTGTGCCCCAGCAGTGGCCAGCCCAGAGCAGCCTCCTGATGTCTGGCCCAGGCACTCAGCGACATAGACCTGTCTGAAAGTTACCACTCCTTATCACCAACCTTTTGGTGGCTCATAATCTTCCAGGTATGCTCATCTTTGAATGAACATCCCACCATTTGGTGGTATTGCTTTTACAGGTAGGAGACTTTCTCCTTGTTTATTGCTGCTGCTGTTCTGCTAGGTGGCATTCTGGTACCACATATGCCTATACTTTGTTTTGATGATTAATCAGGCCAGGTGGTGGCTGAGATACCTCCTGAGCCCTCTTGTACTCTGTTAGGCCTGAGCTGCTTTGGATGTCCTCACTGTCTGGGAGGATGCTGCCGCTGCAGCCTTCCTGTGCTGCATTTGGATCCTGTAGCTGTCTCAAGACTTGTGTCCCATTGCAGCTCAGACTATTGCCTTTTGCCAACGGTGTGTGAGGCTTCTGGGCCAAGGAGGGTGTTTTTTCAGTTGCCATCCCTGGGATCCTTGCATTTCTCCTTGAATTCTGTAAGTTGGGCAGTTGTACCTGGCCAGTGGATGAATACTGGCCCATGCTAGCATGTGTTGTAAGCATGCGTCAAACATACAGCATCAGCAGTTACATTTGCAGGGATTTGCTCAAGCCACTTTAAATAAAATGCCATTTTGTGCTAACTGCTCTCCTGTTCTTCCACAGAAGAGGATAACCTCTGGCACCATTTACTTTTTTGCTGTCTGGCTAATCTTAACACATGGACTCTCTTCATTGCCAACAGCATCCTACTCTGTCTGGCATCTGGCTAGAGCTCCCTGTCAGCGATACCATGTCCATCATCTATTTCATTTTCCAAGGAATCATTCAATTACTTTAGAATGTAAACTCTGTTTGGGATAGCTGCTGCTGTTTACTGAGCAGTAACTTTGCCTTTCACCATTGCCCTGGACTTTGCTACATGTGTTATTTGGACCCATTCAGTGGCATGGACTACGAAAGCATGGCACTTGCTGTAATCTTGTCTTTGGAGTGATGTCCGTGTCATGTGCAAAGAAACAATGGGCAGCAAGGAACCTTCTGGTGGAGAACAAGTCCAAGTCCCTGCTGAAAACAATCGAATCTTGAGACTGAAATGTTGGGTTTTTGTTTCTTTTTTTTTTCCCTTTTGTGCTGTCACATATGCACGTACATATTGATATACCTGCTAATCCTACTGGAAACCTGGTTCAACACCTTGTGCTATGGTGGTTAGTAACCCTTCTAATTGTCAGCTAGAAACATTCATGGCCAGTTCATACCTGTTTGTGTTTGTTTCAGCATCATGCCCAACTATTAGGGAAAAAATTATACTTGCACTCAGTAATCATATCTTTCCTCAGTCTTTGCTTTCCAAATTTAAACAAGAATAGATTTCCCTGTCCTCTGTTGTAAAACAGGTTCCTCATTTTCATCGTCATCTTAGTAGCACTTGACTGAGTTTGATTTCATCTTTCATGAAGGTGAAGGACCAGATGTTTTCAGAGACCTGTTCAGGACCACATACAGTGTCTTGCGCTGTGACATGAATGCTGCCCTGCCTCCATGGAAGCGCCAGCTTTGTTGTAACCTAAGGCAACATCACCTTTTCCCTACAGCTCCATCAGTTGAGTCAGACACGCTGGGAATAATATACTCCAGTCTCTTTTTTTCAGGAGTTATCCCTAGCTGATAAGCAGTCTCCAAAGGTGGGATTAATCTCTCTTAAATTAAATTAGATGTCTAAACTTTATAGGGCTATTTAGTGCTGTACTCAGAGAAAGCAGCACTACCAGAGAGCACATCATGACATGTGGGTAGGTGGGCAAGACAGGCAAAATGACGAATTCTAAAGGTGTGTGTCTTTGTCTCTTTCTCTGTCTGTCTCTACTAACCAGAGACTTCTTTTTTCTGACTGACTCTATGCAAGGTGTCTTCCAGCTTCAGTGTGTAATATAACAGTTTGTAACCATTTTTATAGCTTTTTCATTAACCCAGTGCTCAAGGTTATCAGTTTGTGGTGTATTCAGTCTGTTCCAAAAAGCACTGGTGGTGCTGCCACTGTTCTTGCCTCCTTGGTTGCAGGCTCCATCTGCAGATCTGGTTGCTATAATTAGATAATTCTGGAGCTTCTCTCTGACTGAAACTTGACCTTTTGTTTTGCCAAAATGCCAGACAGGACCTCCAAGGTTCCCTCCTGGAGCAGAGCGCATTTTCATTTTTTTTGAGGGGGAGAGGGGGTAAGAGAACAGAAAAGCCAATGTACTCAGTGATTTGAACCACTTCCAGCTACCCTGGTGCTCTAGAAGACATGTGCTTTTTTGGTTAATCAGATTCTGTTCTGTAGTGGGACTCTGCACTGCTGCCTTTACCTATAGCACATGGCATCCGTTGACCTGGATAGAAAGGGCTTCATGTTTCTGTAACAAAGCCAGGTTTTTCCCCCCTGGGTAGCAGCAGGTCACAGTTAAGCCAAGTGCACACAAATTGAGTTGTTGGTTCCTCCTCCAGGTTTCCTTCCTGCAGTTTTGCCTGCACTTACCTTCAGGCTTTGTACAGCACCCATCCTTTTTAACATGCCCCCTTCCTAAAGCATCTCAATTTGCAGACTGGATCATTGAGATGTAAAGTCAGCTGATGCGCTACTTTATAATTTCTCCTCCTCTACTGAGTACGCAGGACTTATAATGAAATCTGTTTTATCCTGACAACAAAATTAAACCCACTTGAGCCAAGTTAACTAGCTGCATTTCAGGTTGTCATTCAAGAGGACATGTAGCAGATAGAAAACTTAAAGGACTCATCCTCTGTATGTAGTTAGTAAGCCAACTTGCTTATTTAGAAGAAACAGACATGCCTAAATGCATTGACTGATTGTGACTAGAAAGAGAGGTAGGAGAAAGTGGACAAAGTGGAAGACATCCAGAGGCCCCAGGGTTCATTTTTTAATTTTACTGTCCAAATTACTGATTTTGCATGCGTGGTCATGGGGATCTTTTCAGTCTTGCATTGAATAATGTCGCTACTGAGACTGTATCTTGAACCACACAAACACACGCTCAAGGAGGGGTGTATAGAATGAGAACTTGTCTATGCTGTAGCTGAAGGCTTCAGCTGTGCTAGCCTTTGGAGCCTGAACATGGTCATTCTTATGTAGGGGGTGATGGGTAGAAAAGGGAATCATTCCTGCTCGGGTGGAAAAGGGCTATGCTTCCTATAGGGGTGGAGTTCAACATAGATACGCTTCTGATCGAAGAGTCAGCTACTCAACTACTAGAAGCTGTTTTCATTGGAAGGAGAGTGCTCAGGGTTTGTCTCCAGTTGCATTTGAGTCAGCAGGGACAGAGTTCCAGCTTGAGCAAGAAAAAGGGGCTTTACAAGTGACATTGTCGGAGAGGATGGTGAAAGTCAAACCATCCCTTCATTCTTTAGAGAAAATATTTTAGTATACTCACTCCATCCTTCCCCTGCATGCTTTTTTGGTCTTAGCACCTTGAAAAGAGAAATAAGCTATTTTTAGCAGAATGCAGTTGCATATACTGTTGCCTCCTTAACCTGAAAACTTGATTAGGGTTTATGACAAAAAGTCTGTTATTGAACTTGCATGTTCAAAGTTGTAATCCTTTTAGTATGTTTGGTGTTCTCTGAACCCTGTAATACTCTTCAAGATAAAAGATAGATGTTATTAATATTGCTAAATACAAAATAAGATACATTTCTTTTTAAAACAAAAATCCTCATGACACACTTTCAATATCAAAGTGCATATTTTGCTCTTAAAGAGAGAAAGGGAATGGGAATTTTTTTTTTTTTTTAACCTGAAGAAGTGTCCCATTGCTGTTTAACATAGCTTTCTCATTGAATTTCACTATTGTGGATGTCACACACAGCAAGAGTCTACCCTGGCAAGTACAAAAAATACAATTTATGTACAGGGATCTCAACTACCAGCCACATTTTAAATATTAATATTTCTGCTATTGGGCTAAGAAATTGAACAGCAGCTGCAAACATCTGTTTTAAGTGTTGGATATTAGCAGATAGGTAGAGCTACATGACTGTTTAAAAGTATTGGAATAGTAAGTGGCAGAATTTGTACTTTGTCCATTAAAATGTATTTTAAATTACAGATGTTTTATCTTAAAAATTAGCCTGGAAGTGCAATTTCAGCATCCCAAGTACTCTAAAGTGTGCCATTAGCAAAGAGTAAGGACACTTTCTGCAGAGGTGGCCCTGAGGCAGAACCTCTCAAGGTGAGACGTGCTAACCTCTGAGGCTGCCACTGCTCATTGCTCCAAGAGCAGAAGTCAAGATTTCCATTTCAAGCCCAGTAGGTGGCATCAAAAGAGTTCTCTAAAATTCAGCATTTGGGTGTTCATGCCCTAGCCCTGGGCCACAAAATGAAGACAGTGCTTAGATAGAGAGAATTCCAGGTAATCTGTCTCTTCCTCACAAAAAGCTTTGATTTGAACATGATCTGACCCAAATGACATGCCTGTGGTGCCTCTGTGCCTAGCACAGAATATTGTATGTTATTAAGTGCATTATAGTGAACCAAAAGGACTTGTAACAGTATTTTTATTGCATTCTTAACAGAAGTAATACTCCCAATTTGGTTTTTTTTTTCAGTGTTGTGATACTATAGGAATCTGTATGAGTATTGTAGCAGGCATCGAGAATGTAAACCAAACTTTGTATCCTCAAGGAATGGATACTTAAAAAAAAGTAAATCTGTCACAGCACACTAATAGAACATGGTTATGTCTAGAAAATAGGCATTTTCTAGTGTAGCTGCAGCCAAACCCATGTGCTTCTCTGAACCTATTGCCAGGGCTTGAAGGAGGTCTTTGTGCTGGTGGGAGTATGGGAGTGCAGTCCTACTGCTTCCCTCTGCCTTTGCCTGTGACCTTAAAAAAAAAAAAAAGGCTTGGGCACATCATGGTAAACCTGAGGGCAGTGGGATTTCCTCTCAGGGGTGAGGAGAAGGGAGGAGGCACTGGGAGCTCCCCTTCTCTTTCTCCTTGGCCGTTGTGCAGCCAAGTTCAATGGCTGGTCCCAGTGGTGGAGTGGAAGCAGAGCTAACGTGGGGGCCTTTCTTGTATTGCTGCTACGTGTGCAGAGGCAGTGGTAGCTATTCATAGCAGCTGCTGCCATCAGGCTGGCATTGCAGGGCTTAGTTCAGGGCAAGAGTCGGAGCTAGGAATGCAGTGGGCTCAGTTAATCCATGCCTGTGCAGAACAAATGAGTCTCTAGAAGGAATTAAAGCAAAATAGCTGTTGGTCTTGAAAGTCGCACCCAGCCTTCAAGTTGCTTCCCACAGGCGGCCCAAGCTTGTGAACTCCTTGTAGTTTTTCAGGCTGTTGTTTTGAGCTGGCTGCTGTGGTTCCTGTTCTTTGACAGGAGATAAAATGCATTATGAAAAAGGAGAGGGGAGTTGTTGGTGTGTATGAGAAGGCAGAATACACAAAACCTGCCTTGTAGCTGAAAATTGAATAAAGAAACTTGGAGGAAAGTCCCAGTTCAGCCTGAGACAGCTAGCTCAGCAGAACAGACAGGGGCAGATCCATGATGCTGGTCCCAGCTGGATGGTTTGTTGTCTCCCAGTAGGCAGCAGTTCTGCTTCACGCTGGATAAACCTGCCTCTTAGCCAGCATAAATATGGGAAAGGAGGCAACTTAGCTCCCTCGTGTCAAAGAAAAAAAATGGAATTGGATTTCAGCTTTTGGAAAAAAAAACGTTATGCTCCTTGTTCTCCTTTTTATTGTAGCTTCAAAGGGATTATATAATTATAAGAAAGCAAATAAAAAAGTTTTCTCTGCTCCTTCTGAACTGTTTCTTCCATGCTTAACCTTCAAAAGAAAACAAAAAGTCCAGGAAAAACAAAATCCATTCATCAGGATTTTGAAGGCACAGAACATTTGAGGTCAATAGAAGAACCTTCAAAAACCTGGTTCCCAAGATGTTTGGGCAGAAGCAGTTACAAAACAAATTCTTACAGCAGCTCCTGGTTCAGAGCAACTCCAGCTCTGGGAGGGCCTAAACTACTGGCTTAAGAATGACATACAGTGTGTGACTCCTGGGTAAAGCTGCTATAATTATCTTCTTGCTATGGATGAGGATGTGGAAGCAAGTGACCTCTTCAAGACCACTCAGAAAAGCAGAGCTGCTGAATCAAGGTGGCAGCAGTGGCTCCAGAAACTGAATATAGTTCTTTTGGGACTCTCTTTAGATCCTGCTGCCTAGTGAAATTAGCCTAAGACATGGTTGTGCTCCTACCCATGAGCTTAAGCAGTAGTGGAAAGAAGGGTATGGAGAGCTTTTCCCTTTCCCAGCATCTTTGAGTAAGACACAAAACAACATGAACAAAAGAGACCAAAGAGTGTGGAATGGTGAAAAATGAATGAAAACAGGGAGTGTAGGCTAATGATCCCATTAAGTAATGGCACATGATTATGGAGAGCTGTCATGTAAGTCGATACTCTCACAATATACAATCACTGCCTAGGGCTCTGAAAGTTCTGAACGAAATCTATGCAGGGCCTAGCATTCTTCTCTCCAGCAATGGCTCTCTTAATTGTTTGATTAATGAACTCATTAGATTCCAGTATTTCTAGAAAAAGCATATTGACCTCCTGACCAATCACAATTCAAACATAAATGCCACTTATTCAAGACACTGGTTAGCCACCTATTTAAGGAGCAAAAGAGCATAAAAACCAGCTTTGTGTTTTGGGGATTTCACATCACTCCACCCACAAGATCTGGATGTTAAGAGAATGTCACAACAACTGCAGGTGGAGGCCAACTTGCAGCATTACCTACAATTACTGCAGCATTTGCCTGGTTATTACCCGTCTGGATACACAATCCTCCATTGAATCAATAGCAAGAGACTCCAGCTGACTCCACTGGAGTTAAGATTTCACCCTGCATCATTGCTAAGCACAACTGTGAGGAAGTGTAATTAAATTCTGCATGTGTACCAAGCACAGGTCTTAAGTTATACATCCCCGAGCGGTGTTGTGGAGAAAAATGCAGAGAGTTTTGTTCCCAGGCTGCAATGCCCCAAGCTGTGCTGTCTTCCTGGGGATATTAATATGGGACAGGCGAGTCTTTTCTGGTTCTCCTACTGCTTCATCATGTCCCTGCAAGGCAGGATGTCGACACACAGTCTCACTTCTGTAAAAAGGCCGCCCTTGCTTTGTTGGAAAGTACATTATTGTACAATGATGACATACTTCAGCTATTGTCGTGTTGCTTGGTACACAGCTATAAAGCTATTTCAGTGTCCTTGCTCATGATTTTTGAGTGGCTGGCGTCATCATGGCAGACCCTCTGTTTGGAAATTTGAACAAACACCTTTGGCATGTGTCATTGATGTTTTTATGTCCAATAGGAATTATAGCTCCCTGGATTCGATGAGCTGAGTTAGGAGGACAGAGTTGTCTCTGTAAGCCAAAATGAAAGTTGATGTATCTGAAGGCATTTTAACTAGATGTATTCACCCTGTTTTATGCAGGAGGCCAAAATATCCCCATTCTGGGCTTTCAGCAGAGGTTATAGGAAACTAGTTAGTGTCTTTGAGCTGCCAGGTCAAACTGTATCAAGTTCTGAGTCAGATTTGGTGTTCAAGGTCTTGCGGTCACTTCAGACTGCTGGTCATTGTTACATTAAGGAAAGGTTTAATCACTGCTTGTGCTATTGTGTCAGCTACTGTAATTTGATCTTCAAAACTGAAGGAACCCTGGAGGTATCCACCACTAGCCCTAGCATAGCAAGTGTAGGGATTTGACCTCCCTTCACCTCTCACCCAGAGCTCAAGCACCTGGGGACTAAATTACCTCCAGCTTCCTAAAGCTCAATGTGGTTCACCACCTTTCCAGTTGTCCCTACCTGAATGACTGCTGCCTCCTTTACTGTAGAACCTCAGCAGCCAAGGCTTTTGACAGAGTAACTCCTGGAGACCTGCCTATAGTTCTCAGTCTAGGCACAGCAATAGAGGATTGCGGCCATGTCTTAGATGTCAGGATGTACTACTCAGCCTGGATAGCATGGGCTTTTAGAAAAGATTTATGTTAATAAAGTGTGCCAATGACAAGGAAACTGCTCAGATTTCCTCCTTAGCCTGTGAGAAGGATCATGGCCACATCAGAAATGGGGAAACATCCTAGTCTCTGTGAATTTATTTTCTGCTGTAAAAGCCAAGTACTTACCATAACCACTGGAGATAGCAGAACTGGGCAAATACTGCAGCACTTCACTACCGACTGTGGTACCTGCATTGCACAGAACAAAGCTAAGGCAGCAGTACTCTATCAATGTCCCTTGTAGGCAGCATGGGAGGCAAGACAGGACAGTACATGAAGGGCAAGTGCCTCTTGCACTTCACTTGTGCAGATGCTTGTTTAGAACCATCACAACTAGCCCATAGAAGTAGTCAAACAAATAAGCAATCATCTCAGTTGTTACAATTGGAAAAGCACTGCTGTAATCAGCGATGCTTTATTGCCCTTTTTATTCAATTTCTCAGTGTTCAAATGGGGTTTTTTTAGTGAAAGGTTTCTAGCAGGGTGAGAGACATGAAGGTAAAAGGCTGAGAGATTTGCAGTTTGCTATTTTATCCATTGCAAAACAGAAAAAGAGTAGCGCTTTTGTAAATTTTCCTCTCAAGTAGGTATGGACATTAAAAAGTTTGCACTTCGAAACAAGGCACAGGTTGCTTCTGTAACACAGCCAGGGCTGCCTTTCCCTCACCTTCCTGTTTGCCTATATGTCATTCCAGTTAAGGACAAACTGGGACTCAGTGCCTGCTTTGTGCCTGTGTTTGTCACGGTAACACATCTGTCCTGACCTGGATCTCTGACTCAACCTATGGACATTTCCATGGAAGAGCAGGCTGTGGCTGCTGCATCTGGCTCCCAGAAATGTGCTGCTACTTCTCTCAGTGCAGCCTGGCAGAGGGTGTGGGTGCCCATTTTAGCACCGAGAGGTCACAGAATACCCTTTGCTCCTCTTTTTCCTTGGGGGGTTTGGGTAAAACTTGGCGTGAGAGGCAGAATGAGACAAAATGGTGGTGTCATGTATTTAGCTCTATTTTAATCACGTGCTAGCAACATTTGTAGTCCCATTTTTATGAAATACATAGTAGTTTTCCATCATCTTGTTGCTGTAAACTGTACAGCATTGGAAAGCAGTGCTCTGAGTAGGAGGAAAAATACAATAGTAGCTTTTGACCAGTTCGCATTTTTGCCACCTACGAAACAAGACTTTTTAAATACACCAGTCCAGCTGTTTTAGCACTTCTAAAAGTTTTCATCCCCTGGCAGTATTTAAAACAATAGGCTATTCTGGTTTTCACTACCAAGAAAGCCAGTGGTTGTTGCAGTAGCAGAGGCAAAGCATTATCAGAGGAGAATCCTTTGGGCTGATAAGGAGAACAAGACGATTTATCAAGCTGCAGGAGTGTCCCTTCTCACACGTCCCTCAAGCTCCATGGCAGAAACCTGCCTGCTCCAGACCAGGTGCTCGTGTCCAGACATAGAGCTCTTTGTGAAGGTGAGCACTGTAAAACGATCCAACGACAATGTTTGTTTGTGGATAACTTTTTATTATATTTGGGATTCATTTGATAGCATTGAGGAAGGTGAAAAAGCAAATAGAATTGGATTCATTAATGTGTGTAGTTTGGTTATAAGGTCTGCAAACCTTAATGAACTAGCTTATTAACTAAGTAAATGATGCAGCTGATTTTTTCACCTCTGCACCTTTACATATAAACTTAAGTTTTAAAACTGTACTTCAGGAGAATCTTATGAAGGGCTTAAAAATTAGACCTCTGATCTCTTCTAACAATGTTGCTTGAAGCCTAACCTAACCAATAGCAACTATGCAAGACTACTTCATTTTAACAAAGCCTCTTAACAAAATGCAATACAAAGTATATGAGAACCATTCTTCTGTGGCCACACATACGATGAGTTGCACCTCTTGTGCTTTACGCTGACACTTGATGATTTGTTTAGCCAAAAAAAGAAAGACCATCATTACAGGGGCACACCAAAAAGAGAAGTTACGTGACTTGGATGCAGCTACGCTTCAGTTTTCAAAGTGGGAGCCTTGGGTCTATAACAAGGAGGGACTGGCCAGGGGATTGCAGCACTTGTGCTTCATTAGTCCTCAGTTCAGTAAAGTGAAGAGAAGAGTGGGTTCAGCTGAAGTAAGGCTACCGCCGAACTTCCCTCCTTCTCTGGGCCCCCTGCAGTTGTTTAGTTTGAAATTCTTAATTCTTTGATTTATTCTGTTTATTCCCTTAAGTGCTTTAGATGTTACATCTCAATTATGTTGGTAAATCTATTTGTTTGCTGTGATTATAAACTGATTTAACTTGTTTTAATCTTGCAGTGACTTAAGTAGATTTATGTTCACACAGACAAGTGAGGTGGAGACTATTACCTTTGGAAGGACTGCTGTGATTTCCATTTTGTTTTCTAACTTACGGCAATATTCATTATATATTTTAATGAAAAAATACATCTCCAGGATGACAGGATTCTTCATCTTATCTATGTGCATGTTTGGAGAAGGATATAAATAAACTTTGAATGAAAATATGTATTAGTAGAGATGAGTAACATGCTATACGTACTCATAGCAGATCTGGGTTTTCTGTTTTTCTACTGCATTTGCTATCAAAATTTGCTATAATTACAGATGTATGTATACCTTTTTTTTTTCTTTTTTTTTTAATCATAGGCTGGCAGTGATGGGGAAAGCATTGGAAATTGCCCATTCTCTCAGCGTCTCTTTATGATTCTGTGGCTAAAAGGTGTCATATTTAATGTCACAACCGTGGATTTGAAAAGGTGAGATTGTAACCAGAGTTCTCCTTTTCAGAACAACTTTTCCAAAATGGTAACTTTAAAAAGTGACTCTCTTCTGATAGATTTGAAGTGCACACCATGGCTTGGCATTACGTGGATTGGCATTATCTGGATGCCTGATTCCTTTTTAGGGTTCACTAGTATAAAGTGGACTAACTGAAGCAGTTGAGATTTTAATCTGCTTTGATGCAGATGTCTCTGTAACATAACACAGAAGTTTTCGGGGTTTTTTTAAGCATTTCAGAGCACATTCACATATAGGCTAGCAATTTCTCACATGTTCCTTAGCTGACTAAGTTCTATTTTGTAAGAAAGAGAGGTAGAGCAGCCTGCGATTTAGAGAGTGAAACAGTTTGTTGCAGTCAAGTGTAGAATCTGCAAATGCAGTTCCTGTAGTGATTAACCCATCTCTTTCCTCCCATTAGAAAGCCTGCTGACCTGCAGAACCTCGCCCCAGGAACAAACCCCCCCTTCATGACATTTGATGGCGAAGTGAAAACTGATGTCAATAAGATCGAGGAGTTCTTGGAAGAAAAGCTAGCGCCGCCCCGGTACCGTGTTCCTGCCCACTTCTCTTGCTTTTAGCCCCTCACGGCCTTTGACCAAACCCCCTCAGCTTCTGTGGGTCAGACCCTTGATGAGCTGCACGTGTTACATGTTTTATATATTTATATATATGTTATATGCATGTGGGAAGCTCAAAGGAGAGTGGTCTGGCCGCTGTGGTGGAGCTTGCAGGGAGGGATAACTTTAACTGGCATGAAACAGTGCTGAAGCCTGGCACTGCGCAGGGGTTGTCCCCGGGGTGTCCCTGAGACACCAGCTGTGCTCCTCTCACTGTCCTTGCCTTTGCCCCGAGTTCACTGCTGTGCCACCACAGTCATTCCCAAGGCACAAAATCCACCCTGTTGCAGCAAGCATGTGCAGAAACCTGACCTCTTTTCCTCCACTTGTGTTTGTTTGAGGTTTCCCTCTTTACACTATGCAAATAATTACACTTACTGGCAGCAGGTAGTTGGAAGAAAAGGGCAGTGAAAACCTCTCACATGGCAGATGCGCTTGGGGCTCATTTTGAGTGGCCAGGTGGGGACATTGTGGTGCACACAAGGGTCTGAGTTTCAGACTTGTCCTTCCCCACCCCAGCAGCTCTTCCTACCTTACCCCAAACCGTGTTGTCCCACCATCAGCAGCATCATGTCCCCCACCATGCATCTTCTCCCCCTGGGACAGCAGCTCCCTCCACAGTGTTCCCTTCTCAAGCAGCTGAACCTGACTTAAACTAGGCAAGCAGATGCTCCCCTCCACTTTCCCTTCCTACCTGACCCTGGCAACAACAGCTGCTGGACTGGCTGTTCTGAGCTTGCTCATGCATGGGCCAGGTGAGGATGCTGGGAGAAGCAGCAGCTAGTGCGAATAGGGACTTTCCCTCTGTTCCTCCTCATGGCGGGAGCCATGCTCCACACAGCCTCACCTCCAGTGGAGGAGGCCTGGGGGAAGCACTGGGCTGTTTGGGCAGTGTTTGCAGTGTGAACAGTCATTTCCCGTTCCCCTCAGAAAAAGGAGGTCATCCACATGGTTTAACTTTGGTTTAAATCTGCACTTAGTGATTTTTTATTCAAGATGGTTTGCTTTGAGTTCCTGTGTGGCCATATATTGTGATGTTGCAGTGTAAGTAATGTATATTAAATAATAAGTAGAGATGAAAATAAAGGCTAGTCATATAACTTCTTTTTGTTTCTTTAACTCCTCAGGTATCCCAAACTTGCACCAAACCATCCAGAGTCTAACTCTGCAGGAAATGATGTGTTTGCAAAATTCTCTGCATTCATAAAGAACCCAAGAAAAGATGCTAATGAAAGTATGTGCTGCAGTTGTTTTATCATTTACAGCTTAGGTTAAACAGTCATTTTCCAGAGCGTAAAGGCTGTGGAATTCTGCACCTATTTCCTCTTATTTGAGGATTCCCAAAGTTAGTTTATATAGATACCATTGTCAGTATAGAAGCACCAACTTCATCTCCTCCTCGTTTCCTCAGCTCTCAAACCCATAACAGTGCACTTCCCCCACAGCTCTGCTAAAACCACAGGCCACTTGAACTGAGAACCTTTCTACTCCCTTTCTGTAAATAATGAGGACTCTAGCCCCATGGCACATCTCTCTAGAGCAGGACCCTCACTACCACCATGCCTTAACTTATCTCCGGCCTCCAGCTCTCAGCCCGGTTTCCTTTGCTCTTCCATTCTTCCCTTCCACAGTGGCACATGACCAGCCCACGAAAACCCCAGCCAACCTTTGCCAGCCCCTGCTACCCTGATCCCACGCCTGTGCTCTCAGCCAAAAGCATAGGACTCATGAGCTAGTTTCCCATTCACCCTAAAGCAGCACCCCATTGACTTGCTGTTGTTGCTCCCAGCCTTGCAGTCCATCCTGTGGGCAGGCATTTGCCCTATGGCTCCCACAGCAAGAGTCAATGTAAAGGCAGAGCCACTCTGCAAAAGCACACTCTGCAGAGTGTTTGAGGAGCCATTTCTGGTAACACAGCCCCAGTCTGGTTTTTCTCAGAACCCCCTTTAGCTACTTAGAGCTCTTATCCCAGCATTAAGTTTTAAGCTTAGGATAAAGGAATTGCAGGAGTTGGCATGGCTGAGTGTCTACGAGCTGGGTTGGTGCCAGGAGACAGGATGCAGGAGTCGCCTTTCTGCTTGGTGTCAGAGAGACCTTGGTACAGGCTTGAATGACCTTTTTATTATCTTAACCTAGATTTGGAAAAATCTTTGCTTAAAGCCCTGAGGAAGCTGGACAACTATTTAAATAGCCCTTTGCCTGATGAAATTGATGCTTACAGCACTGAGGAGATCACAGTTTCCAGCCGGAAATTCCTGGATGGAGATGAGCTCACCTTAGCGGATTGCAACCTCCTACCAAAGCTCCATATAATCAAGGTTTGCGTTTGCTTTTTAGCTTCCTGAAGAGAAGGGCAGCAGAGAAGCTCAAGTCCTTTTCTAAAAGACAGAGGAATCCTTTATCTATTCTGAGGCCACACAGTAGCTGTGTAGGGACACTGAATGCTAACGCACAAGGTCGTTTCATTACAGCACAGCTAGGCAGATCCTCAAACTGATGACCCTGGCGCTAGAATATCTGGTTTTATATCTGGGCTGTGACTGCACTTGCTAAGCCTCTCAGAAGAATGAAATGAGTGCTATATTCAGTGCTGTAGAGAAGTGTTTCCACTTGCATTTTGTATGCAAAATGCATATGACCATGGACCACTAAGGTTCAATTATTTTGTCCATGACAATTCAGGAAGCCAGAAAAAGCTGAAATTTGAACCTATCTCTCCTATCTTTAATCAAAGACTCTTGCTTTGCTGAATATCACCACTAGTACCAATAATGCTGGCAGAGAAGCCATCACCCACTGCCCTCTAGCCAAGGCTGCCAGCCTCTTCTTGCAGGGCTGTGGAGCATCCACACACACCTAACAGTCCTGGTGACTGAGATGACTGGGTGTTGTCACAGCCGTTCCCTGGGCTGCTCTGGAGCCAACCAGGCACTGGAAGAGAAATGGACACACTGGAAATTCATTGGTTTTCAAGCAAACAAGGGCACTTCAGAAAGCTTCCTTTTTGACTGCTATTTTGTCAGAAGAAGAGTAGATTGAATTGCTTGGTGCAGTAATGACACCAAGCCTGACAATATTCAAGAAGCATTTGGAAAACACGCTCAGACACACGGTGTAAGGGTTAACAAGCACTGGACCAGGCTGTCCAGGGAGGTGGTTGAATCACTATCCCTGGTGACGTTTAAATGACATGAAGATGTGGAGCCAGGGGACATGGTTCAGTGGTAGACATGGTAGAGTTAGGTTAGTGGTCAGACTCAATGATCTTAAAGGTCTTTTCCAACCAGAGTGATTCTGTGATTCTGCTTTCTAACACCTCCACTAGTGAAAACTTTCCCCAGAGACATCCTGGTTGAACCTTTTCCAGAGGGCAGCAAAGGAATAAGCCCTTTCCCACACTCACACAAAGCTCAACAGTTTGCAAGGGTCAGCAGAGCCAACACAGGGAGAATCACCTTATGTCAGCTGATTGTCTGAAGGATCCTAGAGGATGAAGGTCACATCATCTTGCTGTCCAACAGAGGGATTAGGCACTGGCCAGTAGTTGTTTTCCCTAGCCATTTGAAATTTGGTGTTTTAATTCAAGTTTTTCCTTTCTGTTTCAGTGAAAGTATCCAAGTGTGGGCCAGTTTATTACTGTCAGAGTATTCTGTTAATTCTGGTTTCTGCTAGGTCCTTTGCTGTTTTAAGCTGTATCTGTTCCAGGTGTGGTCTGCTGGGCCACATAGCTCTGCATAGCTCTAGCAGAATATTTATACCAAATAAATCCTTTAAAGTGAGTTAGCTTGTTAGATAGCTTTCTTCATCCCACATCTTCCCTTTTTTTTTGTCTTTCCTTGTCCTTTCTCCCTGCATTGCATATAATGACAGACTTACACACTGAAAATTAAAAATGTGCATAAAGAGTATATTTGGGGGGGGTTTTGCAGATCATATGTGTAATGATATTTTTCTTCTTTCTTTTAATAAAAGGTTGTTGCAAAAAAATATAGGAATTTTGATTTTCCGCCTGAAATGACAGGGATTTCAAGATACTTGAACAATGCTTATGCAAGAGATGAATTTACAAACACTTGTCCTGCTGATCAAGAAATTGAGTATGCGTATTTGGATGTTGCAAAGAGGATGAAATAAACAGAAGATGCCTCCATTCTTTCTTGCTTCTGAGATTTATATGGAAAAAGAGCCAAGATGGACAAAAACAAAAGCCAGCATATATTCTGCAGTGTAATTTTAAGTTCTGCTGTTGGCCAATCCTTCTCCTACAATGATTGTATAGCATTATTTGCTCACTCTTGAATTATGTATGTGTACGTTTGTGTGTCTGTACAGATGTCTGCACATGTGCATGTCTGTTGGGCATTCCAAGTTAAAGGCATCAGTCAATATTAAAGCATTTGTTCAAGTTAGGGAAACAGTGTAGGTCACAATTATAGCAATATTACAGACTAGTGACTTATGCTAAATGGCTGAATTTTGAGCAGAAATAGCCCTGTTTCTAGCACACATTTAACCTGTCATTATTGCTGCCTCTGATCTCTGTTTCACAGTTGTTGCCAAATTTCATAGTTATCGGGAAGGTTTCTGTTTGCTTCTCTGCAAGCCTTGCAGGGCCACAAGCCAGCAGTTAGTGCCCATGCAGCACCCTGGTTAACCCAGGAGAGAGGACAGCCTGTAGATGGGGCCACACCTTATGTCTCAGAAGCCCTCTCCTCTGTGCTAGAGACCTGCAGGTCAGGTCAATGAAAAACAACCCCTTTTCACATTGCCTGAGTTTTCTTTGGTATTAAAAGTAAATAAACAAAAAAAAAATCCTGCCTTCTCCTCTCTCAGGGCTACATAACCCACTGAACTTCCCTCCTGGTGCTCCCAAATGGAGGAACACAGCCTGTCTCTGGCCTATGAACGATTCAATAATAGATATTTGACAAGGGAGGAGGGAGAGACTTGGTTGTCACTGTAGACATAAGAAATGGGTAAACATCTCTCCCCAGCTACTGATGTAGGATTTCTTTGTCATCCTTCCATGACTCTCATTTGGTTTTGGAAAGCAAAGAGGAAGAGGTCGAAGAAAGAAACAGTCCTCCTATACTTCCTTTTCCTGGTTGAGCTCCAGTATATTGACTTTCCCAGGGCAGCTGTTAGGACTTCATTGCTGAGAGATTTACAGCTGATCAGACTGGTATCTATCAGGAACAATGTAGACCTACCTCATGCCTTAGGCCAGGGAGGGTTTAGATGAATCCCTCCAAGCCTTGCATGAGCCTGTATTCAAGACAGTCAGTCCTGGTGAGGAACACCAGGCATCAGGAAGAGCACTGTTAGACATGCATGAACTATGAAAAGTGATGTTCACAGCTGCTTTCTGCTGAGCAGGCCCTCAGCAAGCACATAGGAGTAGAGGGTGCAATGCTTTAGTCACAGGGTCACCTGGAAGTTTCTTCTGATGGATTTTGTCTCTGTGTACAAAATAAATGTGAAAATGGCTAAAAATAGCCTTTACAGCACCTATATCCACAAAAATACTCTTACAGACTAGTCATTCACCCTTGCTCATGTCAAACATATGCTTGCTTTCTAACAAAGCATTAGTTAAAGGGTAATAGTGTCAGATATATTGTGTCTGCAGTGTCTTTGTCTTACACACTACATAGTTCTGATGCAAATGTGCTATCATCACAATTACTTGTAAGCAATGTTAAATGTGCAGTTTTAGTTTGCCTTTAGAGGAAACAGACATAACAGCTTTCCCCTCCCACGCTCAACTGTGAACTCTCATGTTGGGGTTGATAGCTGAGCAGTCACTCATCCCACATTACTAACTGTTACTTTGTGTTTTCAAATGCATACATGCATATATATAAAATACATAAAAAATGAAATCTATATACTCTTTTCATATGCCTTACAAATTTGAATAGAAAATATACAAATTCATAAGTAATTTGAACAGTGTTCTGTCTTTATTTCTTTGGTCAGTTCCTGGTAAGCTGCTTTGCAACAGTGGCCTAGATTTTAAGGAATGCAAGGCAAAATTTAACCCAACTTTCATTTGTTTTGGAGGAATCGCATATATTGCAGACCTGCAGTGAGATCTTGGGAGCAACACATAATGGCTGTGCCCATTACTGATGAGTAAAAAGCAAAGGGCCAGTGTGTAGTCCTTGACTGACAAGCCACCTAGCACCAACTGTCCCACATCCATGCTGGTTTGGGGCTGGCCACATTTGCAGCTGTTTGGTCTTGGGGTGATCCACTTGGGATCACCCAGAACAGCCAGGGACTGCCCATACTACTCCGCAGCTCTTGCAGCAATCCAAATGCATGAGATGGCTCCTGGCCCTCTCTTACTTCTTACCATAAATAGCTCTATCTGTTTATCATAAAAAATAACAGAGAGCCTGGGCTATTCGCTGGCTCTGAGAGCATGTAGCAATGTGTGGGTCACGTCCATACCACTCTTTTCTGTCTCCTGGAAACAGGGTGGCTATGCTGGTTGTGGGGAACAGTACCTATCTCCAAATCATGCCTGGATGTTGGTGAGAGCAATGCTCTTTGGCACAGGTCAGAGTATTTGAAACAGAATTCTTGAGGATGGTGAAGATGAATGAAAATGTGCATGTGAAAGCACTAGAAGAAATAGAAAAACAAGGGTTAAAATAAAAGGTTAATTGCTACAGAGCACTGTAGAAGTAAGTTCATTTAAAGGACCTGATAGCAAGGAGGCAAAGAACTGAAGCCTCAAGCTTCAGGTAAAGTGATGAGGAAGAGCAAGAGGGGTGCAATGAAACATCCTGATAAAGAAAACAACAGAACAATGGGAAGCAGGCATTTTGCCTTTGACTTAAAGATCCTCATAGATATCTGAGGGGTATAAAAGGCAAATCCAGAAAACAGTTTGTTGGCACCAAAAAACACAAGAGCTGTGCCGGTCCCTGACAGCTGGTGGCATTGGCCTGCCACCTCACACATGGACTGGGTGGGTGTCTGTGTGTAGCTGACACATGGGACACTGAAAGTGCGTAAAATATGTGCCATTTAGAATAAATATCATCCTTTCATTCCATAAGGTCCCACACTGGCTTACTTTCCCTGGACCCATGGTAACAACCATCCCCTGGTTTGGCCCTGCCTGCTTTCCAAACCCAAACTCAGCACCTGTGTCTGTCTGGGGTGGCTGGAGCTGGTGTGCCAGGGCCCAGCAGCAGCCTGTCACCATTTATCTTTACTGACTGAAAAGGGCAAGAGCCACACCTGCCTGAAACAACATGCTGCTTTGTGTTATGCCCATGTTTATGGTTTATAGACACCACAAAACTTGTTTTTGGCTCCAGATCCTTTATTCAACTTCCCTCACCCTGTCATCTTTTTCTAAAGCTTCATCAGAATCACATGCCTGCGCTTCCAGTACTGTCAGGTAAAGGGAAAAAAAGACCCAGACACTCAGCAAACAGAGGTGTTTTTTCCTTAAAATCTGACATTGCTTGGAAGCTGTATTGGGTCTGGCTGAGATGATTTTCCCCATAGCAGCCCTCATGGTGCAGTGTTTTGTGCTGGGAGCTAGAAGTGTGTTGATAACACACCTGTGTTGTGACTACTGCTGAGCAGTGCTCACACTGCACCAAGGCTCTTTGGAACATTCATTCCCCATGCAGTGGGGTGGGGCGGGCAAGACCTTCAGAGGGGACACAACCAGGACAGCTGACCCGAACTGACCAAAGGGATATCCCGTACCATATGACGTTTGCTCAACTATAAAGCTAGGGAAAAGGAGGAGGGGGGGGCTGTTCTTTTGTCCTCCAGAGCAACCACTACACATATTGGAGCCCTGCTTCCCAGGGAATGGCCAGATGTTGCCTGCTCATGGGAAGTAAGAGAAGAAATCTTTGTTTTCCTTCGCTTCTGTGTGCAGACTTGCTTAGCTTCACTCTGTTATGATTAAACTGCTTTCACTTTACCCACAAGGGCTTTTGTTTTCCCCATCTTATTTTCCCTTCCCCTTTTGCTCTGCTGAGGAGGGAGAGGAAAGGGTGGGCTGATAGAGCAGCTTGGTGGGCACCTGGTGCTCAGCCAAAGTTAACCCACCACAGAAGGATATTTGATTAAATGCTTGTGGCCACTGATAGTTTTGAAACCTAATGTTTTGTGATTTCCTTCCTTCTCTTACTCATGCAAAAGAAGTTCACGGCTCCAGTCCTCCACAATGGATTGTTAGGCACACATGATGCTACCTAAACCAGCACATTATGTTGGTGTTTGCATATTTCTAGCAACACAGGGAGGAGAATGTGGGTAGAGAAGTCATAGAAATGACCCAGAGTATCAGAAAACTGCAGTCACTTCTTTTGCCCTGGGATGGGGTGAGCTAAAGAGTCTGCACAATTCCACAGTAAATGAATCTGTACCTTCTAAAAATTTTGACTGCCTCAGTCTTTCCCTTTTTAAAACACCATATTTTAAGAAAATACCTTTGTCCATATTTGTGTTATTCTGCTTTTAAAAGACCATTTAAAGTCATTGGGTTTTTTAAACAATTTAATGCAGAACAAATTAGATGAGATAAAAGGAGAGAGAAAGCAAGTTGTGGTGTTAACAGTATCAGCAGCTGTCTGAGTGGCCTTGACATGCAGTAAGATGTAATATCTAGACAGATTTGTAGTGCTTGAACCCCTGCCAGGGCAAAGAACATGTTTCACTATTTAAAGGCATGTTTGCGGAGATAGAGCTACTGATTTTCCAAATACTTATTAGCACAATTAGTCATCTGTATGGTGTTGCTTGTACAAAAAATGTTTTTATTATCATCTTAAACACCATCTTTTACATGTCCCTTTTAAACACCTATTATATGCAAGGCAAATATGGTCAGACAATTACTGTTAGAATTGCTTTTCAACCACTGGTCTAGAAAGCTCTTCAAGGTTTGAAGGTTTCTTTCTCAGCTTCAGTATCTTAGTCTTCAGCAAGACCAGTGCTTTCAAAAGCAAGCTGAAATAAAATCAAATGCAGGGTAACTAACTAACAGACTTTCTCCCATGCATTTAAAAAAGATTGCTTCAAAGCAAGGAAAAAATAAACTTTATGGAAGCAAGTCAGTATTCCTCATACGTATCAACATGCTGTTTGTTTGAGTATTAGCAAATACCTATATTTCACTAGCCCCTTAAAACTGGTTTAAGTTTAGTGTAAAAGCCTAACTTTTCTAAGATATTGGGAAGGTTATTTCTAAGATATCAAGAACCCGTGATCAGCTGCTAAGGTGAGCCATCACCCTGAAACGTCAAGTCAACAGAAATTATCCACAGCATGGTGGAACCATGCCTAGATTAGCAAACATGCCTCTCAACCAGCCTGTTGGGGGTTAGATTTACCTTCTGTTTGTTCCTTTTTACCTATAGAATTTCTTCCCATACGTTACTAGGATACTAATGGCTGGATACTTAAGAAAGAACAAAGGCCTGGGGAAGAGGGTGTCTGAGAGTTTCTCGTGGTGGAGGGACAGAGATACCACGAGGTTTGGGCAGATAAAAGGGGGGGCGGAGTCAGCTGCGCTCTCTCTTGCTCTGGGCTTCGTAGGAGGACGGTCATTGTCGCCGGCCTTCTTTCTCCCCCCCCACCTTCGCCCGGAGCTGTCCTCTCCTGCCGCGAGGTGAGCCATTGACTGGGACCGCATTAACATCTGCCTTACTCAGAGGGGTGCCCGGGATTCCGCTCCCTGCCCTGTTGGAGCCGGGCTGCCGCAGCCCTGCCCCTGCCGCTCGTTCGGCACTGCTCTGGGCTTTTGCCTCGCACCCCCCGCCTGCCGAGGCGTCCTGCCGCCCCAGCTCGCTGCTCCCGAGAGCCCCGCCGGACCGCCGGGACCGACCGCCCCGGGGAACCGGTGAAGCCGAGCCTCTCTGCCTTCCCGTCTCGCCGCCATTGCCACGTGTCTGCCGGAGCTCGCGGCCACAGCGTCTCCTGCAGCCGCGGGGGCATCACCGCGCCTGCCCTGCCCGCCGGGAACCACCAGCCGCTTCTTCCCCCCCCCGACCGTGACCATCACTGCACCGAAGGAAAGCGCCTCCAGGCTAGAGGGTTGGGACCGGGTTCTTTCTGACTTTGTTCTGCCATTAATGTTTATATTTAGTTATTGTTCACCTGTTTTAATATATATATACTAGTAAAGAACTGTTATTCCTACCCCCATATCCTTGCCTGAGAGCCCCTTGATTTAAAATTTGCAATAATTTGGAGGGAAGGGGTTTACATTTCCTATCCCAAGGGAGGTTCCTGCCTTCCCTGGGAGACACCTGTCCTTCAAACCAGGACACAGCCACTCCAAGTGCTGATATCACCCAACCCCTAGTCACCCAAATGCCCGCCACGGACCCCTAAAAGCCACTTAAAGGTTCTTAGTTGTTCTGTGGATGCTCACTGTGACATTACCGACCATGTATGGGAGCTTCTGCCCCACACACCCAGTTTCATGGTGAGAGATCCTGAACGCCTGACAGGGCTGGGAGAGCAGAGGTTTGCCACATGGCTCACTGCTACATTGTCCCTGCAGCAGCATTTACTGGACTGCTCTTAGCTGTCTCATGTGACAAAGACCCAATTGCAGGCCCTGCTCATGAGCGATGGGGTAAAGCAAGCTGGTTGCTAATGCTTGGCTCAGACCAGCATTCAGTTTTCCTTCACTAGCAAACTGCAAAGAAGTGATGCAGTAAGTTTTTTCCAGGTCCTGGTCCAAACTGGACTCCTGTGATTAAGATGTTTTTACTGATGACCAGAATGCAAACAGAAAAATCTCTTCTGGAAATGAACAAAGGGAAATGAGTCTTATTTCAAAATTTGAAAATTGTTCAACTTCCAGATTAAATCAAACCAATTAACTGAAATAAATACAAATGTTCCTTTTCAAAAAATGGGAACATTGTTTTTTCTTGGGTTTCTTCTTTCTATCATTCCTTTCTTTTTTTTTCAGTAATGAAAGGGCAAAAATGAGAGGTAGAAGTGCTGGAGAAGACATGAAAAACGACCTTGGTTTTCAACACAATATTCAAAAATAAAACAAGACCTAAACTAAACCTGTATCTTCTTTTGTTGAAAAATATTTGAAAAATTGCTTTCATCCAACTTCCTGTTCCTGATTTTGAAAACATTAGGATCAGTACCAAGCTACTAAAAGTTTCACTCCTCTCAAGTGACCTGCAGTGAAGACAAGGGGTCTCTAGAGGTGAAAACTCTGCTGCTCCTTTGCCTATGGGAATAATCACAGAATTGATCTTCCAGCTCACTCCATTGTAGGACACTGAAATAGTTGTAAATTGCTTCACATAAATAAGCCATAATCACATGAGAGGCTACAAGGATTCGGATCATACACAGGTGCAAGGAAGATGCTGCATGTCATGTGCCCAACACAAGGCAGAGGCTCTGTGTACCTCACATGTAGCTATACTGTAGCAGATAATGAGTGTTACAAGCTCCTCTGTGCTTAAGGACGCCTGAGCTAACAGGCTGCAAGGTGATAAGGATGTGTCCAAACAGTAAAAGTATTCATTATTAACACCTTCTGATGTGGACAGAAAGTCCTACCATTGCATCTGTACAAGTCTTCCTGAAGGCTGCTTTCTGCTCACATCACAGTAAAATCTCCTCTGATAGAGCTCACATCACTGTGGATGTTACTTGAGCTAAACTGAAGACCTTTCACTCCCTCTCCCATCTCATGCTAGATAAATCTTGTGCCTTGGGAGATGTGGTAGCAAAGGCACACCCAGATAACCACATCAATGAACTGATAAAATAGGCAGTCTGCTGAACGACAGATGCTGCAGAGGTGAGAGCAGCTGCAGCAGATTACCATGTTCCTGCACCCTCATGAAGGCAATTTGTTACCTTGGCTCTATAGGCTTGCATGACAGCACTCTAACCTGGTTCAGCTGTCCAAAGTGCCTAAGTTACCTTGATTTTCTTCACCATGATGATGCCCTGTCCATGTTAGAGCACCCTGCTTCACAGTGGAGCAGGTGTATCCACAATAGTCTGCTTGTATCATGTAGACACACCCCTAATACCACAGCAAGGTGGTTCTCATTAAGTTAAGAGCTGTTTCTAGATAAATGTGGAAAGGCAGTGGAATGCTTTAGTTTCCATCCTCCTTTTTGTTACTCAAACAGTGGGTTTCTTGCCCTTGGCATAAGCAGCATAGCAACCTCTCTACCTAGGGCATGCAGAGGAGCTGCTCACTCAGGTCCCATGCCAGCTGGGGCTGGGTGCATGCCTTGAGCTAGGAGCTCTTCCAGGGCACACAGAAATATAGACTAGAGGGGATGCAAATTCAGTTGGCTCTCCAGTGTGCTAAGGAAGGGAGGTGAATGCCTCATGTTGTGCTTGAAGCCCACTGTAAGAGGGGCAAGAACCTGGAAATCCTACCCAAGGGCAGCTTTGGGCAGGACCGAGGGTGTCAGTGTGCAGAAAGAGGCCCAAGGTGTAACGATCTCCAAAGCATTACTCTGCCCACTTGAATTTATACAATTGGTTTTTGCTTCCTGCTTGGCTTTTTCAATCTTCCGGTACTCCAAACGTTTGTTATACAATGTTGAAGTGCTGTTGAAGTGAAATACAGCTACCACTATCAATCTTCTCAGCTGAAAACGTAATGAATTAGACCTTTGGAAGAATGAACTGGCTTTAAAAGTGTGATAGACCAAAGATGTAAGTGTTCCCTCTTCCATTTTGCCTGTTTTTTGGTACTAGCAGAAGTATAATAATTAATTACAAATAATTAAAAAAAGAAAAATGTGACTTGAGATTCTCAATCCCACTCAGAGCTATGAACTGCTGGTTAGGTATTAAATTACTGATTTACATATCTACTGGGAATATAAATCCAAAGCATAGGAACTAGAAGAGACAAGAGAAGTGGAAAAGGAGAAGGTGAAAGAGCAAAAATTTTAAAAAGAGCTAAACTGAGACAAGGGAAAGGAGATGTTCATTCTAAGTAATCAGCAGTGTTTGTACTGCATGTACCTGGTATAAACAGTGTTTCATATACACACACATGGTGCCTTTAAGGTTCTGTGCTCCTTCACTCAATCAGAATGCAAACTCCATCTACCTGTCTGTCTTTCTGAAGAATATGCCTATAAATGTTCAGGAACAATACTTTACTTTGTAAGAAATTACATGATCAAAATAGTAGTGGGAGAAGTTGTAAATCGAGTACCCTTCTTCTCCCCTGAATTTAAGAACTTGTCATTAAATTATATTATAAAATCTAATGGGGGATCAGTCAAAATCATTCATCTGGATTAAAAACAACATCTCATTTGTACAGTTGACATTTTAAAAGCTTTGAAAGCCAGTTAAAAATGAGATGTCTTTTAAAAAAAATCCCAAAAGATTTCATGCCAAAAAAACATTGAAACAATTTCCAGTCAGCTTCCTATCTCACCCCTATTGCTGCAGCATTTGAATGCCTCAGAAGTATACTCACACCCTGAACACCCTTGTCACAAAAGGAAAGCTGCTATTCTCATTTCATACCCATTAAACTGAAGAAGGCACAAAGAAAATGTGCCAGAGACATTTCTAGTCCAGTACAAACACGAGACCTTTCCTGAGAGACTTATAAGTACATGGGGAGCTGGGCTTCTGTTCTCTTTGGCAATATAAGGTCAGATCTGATTCAGCTTGATAATGGATAAAATGCCTATTTTCTGGTTACTGTTCAATGGTTTTCGCAGCCCAGATACCTTAGTCTTGGTTGTGGGCCTCATCAACTCTGGCAAGATTAGCATGATTTTGGATGGTCCTAGAGACTGAACCGATGTCTCATCTTTGTGTATATGTTAGGGAAAAGTGTTTCAGCAAGAAAGCTGTAGTTTACACTAGACATTATTTCAGTCAGGTACTTCTAGCACCTTCTACATTAGCCGTGGTACCAAACTGACCCAGTAACTAGCTAGACAAGGTACAGCATCACTCTTTAAGTCCTACCTCTCTTAATTTTCCAGGAGGTTGGCAGTGAAGGCTTCCAGAAATTCTTCCCTTGTAAAGGACTTATTTCCAGGGGGTCCTTGCTCAGTTCAGGTGGAGGATCAGATGTACCTTCATTCACACCTTCCCGTGCAAAATGGTACAAATGCAGGACAATGTCAGTAAAGCAGCCCCTAGAAACTGAGAACACTGGCAATCCAGGAAACACAAAACACAGCATTGATTACTTTACTGAACAATGATGAGAGTTATATGGATATTAGACAACAACTGTAGTAACAAGTAAGAGAAAACACAGAGCTGCCTATTCTCATCATTTCAACTTTCTTTCCACACATCTTGGTGTCAGCTGAAATGCAAAAAGGGAACACAGTTAGAAACTGTTTTGGAAGATGATGATTCTGCTTGCTGCACACTTCAACATGATCTGCCATTTAAAGAGATGCACCCATGAGGAAAATTAGCAGAGCTGCCTCTTCCCACAGCTTGGCTTTCCGTAAATGTACCACTGGCACGTGTTCCGCAAAGATCAGCTTCACCTCCAGCATCATTTCTATCCCTGATTAGGGTGTGAACAACTGAGTTGTTGAGACTTTCTAAAGTAGATAGGAAGCTGCCTTGACTTCTGTCAAGTACAATGAACATTTCACTGCTAACCTGATCGTTAAGATTGACAGAGATCTTGGTAATTGGATGCTTTTTCAAAATTCACAACACATTGCATCTCACGTAAGAGACAGATTTGACCCTGAAAACTCTTTTCTTGTACAAGTGCTCAAAGTACTAGCAACTGCTACACATAAGCAGTAAGAGTTCCCATGTTTTTTAACCAACAGGAGCACCAGGTCCATAAGTGTGTAACTATAGATAGGGTGTTACATCTTGAGACTGGGGTTCACATTTGCCTGAGACACCAGCACAGAAGGCTTATTTTCTGTTTCAGGCACTTGATCTGTATTTCACTTATTGCTTATGTTGGTAGCTCCCTGCTCAGATAAGTTTCCAAGCATGTAAATTTTTGCAGGCGTTACGAAGAGTCTGAGCCCTAACTCAGGAGCAATAGGTGACAGGGTAGCCAGGAGAAAGGCACCAAAGTGCATAAATATATTTGAGGTCAATGCCTCTGTTTGCGGGCAGCAGACCCACGAAGTGCAGTATCAGGTGTGTGCTGGGTGAATGCATCCCTAGTCCTGCTCTGCACAGGGAAGGATGGCCACTCAAATCTGGGTTAGCCAGTGTAGTGGATGAACGCTGCCTTGCCACTGCAGCCAGAACCAGCAAGATAAGCAGCAGACAACAGATGACTGAAGAAAACCATATCAGACATACAGAGTCAAAGTTATGTTAGAGCATTAAACCCCTTTTTAAGAGATGTCACAATCAGCTAAACAGGATGTTATGCACAAGGGCTGTTGTGCTGATTCAGCCATCATGATTTCATGCTGCCATCAGTTGCCTGATCACACAGGCCAACTCTGAACTCAGCAACATCCCCTCATTGACCCACAGGGAGTGCAGGGAACAGAGCAGAGCAGTGTAGCTCTGCTGGGCTGGGCCTGGAGTTCTGCGGGACAAGCTCTGACCTAGGTATGAGGGCTCCATCCAGGAGAGCAGCTGTCTGAAGTGCAGGTCCCAGGCCCATGCAGGAGACAGGGGCAGGGATGGACACATCAACAACATGGCTTGGCCAGGGACTGAACGCCCCTGGCTGAGCTGAGACACATGCCCTGGCCCCTTGGCAGGAGATGGTGGGGGTGGAGCTCCTCCCATGGGAGGCTGGTCCCAGCCCCTGAGGCGTGTGAGCATTCCCAGGACCCTGAACAGAAGTAGACTTGCACTGCTCACGTGCTCTCAGTGACATGTTGTTGGCCACTTTGGAGGCCGCCTATTGGGCCAGATGGCCCTTCTCTCCAAGGCAGCGCTGGTGTTCCCAGGCTCTGGTGTTGTAGTGTGTTTTTGCACAGGAAACAGCTCAGGCACTTCTAAAAATGTGTGGAAGGAGCAACAAAGAATCTGTGGGGAAATGAACAGGTATTGCTCATCTCAGAAAGATTTGCAACCCTTGAGTTGAGGAGCACGTCCTGCTTCCCAGTGAGGGCTTGATCTTGGACCCTCACTAGTGTCAGAGATGTGGGGTTTTGCCATCCTGTGGAAACCCAGCTGTGGTGGTTTAGTCCCTGCCAGGGCCTGAGCACCACATGGCTGCTGCCCACCCACTGCAGGCGGGGAAGGGAGACAGGGAAAGCACAAAGCCAGGATTGAGATGAGGAGAATTTAATATGATAACACACAAGAAACAATCAGAATAACAACAGCAATAACAACAGCGAGCAAAACAAGGTACAAAACAAGCGATACCGAGCACACAGACAGGCGGAGTGGACCTAGACCCAAGTGCCCCTCACCTTGCATCGCAGGGTGACCAGCAATTGGTGCTGGGGGCATGACGTCAGCATGGTATGGAATAGCCTGGCTGTGGCTCCCCCCAAAACTCCTGCTCAAAATTAACCCTGTCCTGGCTGAACCAGGACATTATCCACCCCTTATTCTATACCACTTATGTCATGCCCAGCAGCTGTTTAACAATCAAAAAGAAATACAATAGTATATACTCAACTTTTCAAAATCACTACCATTTACTGACCAGCACATTACATGGGTATGAAGAGCTTGCACAGTCAGTACATGATGGCCCAATTTCACAAACAATATTACTTAAAACAGCTTTTGAAACAATGTAGATGCTCCTGTCAGAAAACTCCAAAAGCAGTATACTCCAGTATAATCCAAGGCAAATGCTAAATTGGAGGGCAATTAACTGAAAGTAGAGCCTGGTGAAGGTTTAACTGTATTATTCTGTGCTGAATCAGCTGCTTTGCTACTATAAAACCTCACTGATTTTTTCCACTCATGCAAAAGCTGCCTTTTAAGATACACACGGCTGTCTTGAGTCTCTGGGAGAGCAGTTCTATGCTCTGGTGGGATCTTTTAAATTGTCTTGGTACAGAAATACCTAGGTCAGATGACCTGGGTCACAGAAGCATAAACCCAGATCAATTCAGATAGAACTGCCCACTCTTAATTAATAAATCTCTGCTGGAAAATCCTACGGGGCACTGTGGCAGCTGTGGCAGTGGCAAGGATCACCACAGTCTAATCTGGCTAACTGCAGAGTGGACAGGCTTTTTAAATGCCTACAGACAGGACAAAAAAATCAGATGCAATTGTCTTGTGCTGAGACATCTACTAAATTTGACCTGAGAAAGCTGCAAATCTCTCTCTTTTTGGTTTGGGTTTAGATGGGTGGTTTTGTTGTGCAGAATTTGTGCTGTTTATGGACTACTAAATTTAATGCTGGTTCTCAAAGCAGGATGTTCATGCCATGATTTGGAGTAGGGTTCTGTGCTCACAAGCTTGCGTTTTTCATTAAACACATCCAGTTAATAAGAAGTTTAACATCATGTGCAGACATAAATCCTGTTCTTTGTTTCCATTTGCACGCTTTCAGATAGTATTAAGTTAAAATGGATTCCCTGTTACTTTGTGGAAAAGTTTTACGAGAGGACTATGGACAAATATTGAACCTACACTAAGTTTCTGATTGAAGTGAGATCCTTGTTTAACCAGGCAGATAGTAGATCTGATACACCAGAATATAGTGAGGAAAGTCTCATTTATAACACAATACTACGGTGTACACGAATCAAGTTATATAGCATTCACCTTCTGAAGCTGGAACAGGACCTACAAGTGTTAGTAAAAGAAACTATTTAGCCTCTTCTAAGACTTAAGGCAAAAGATCACTGGTCCAAATAGAAGTCAACGGAAATTCTGTGGCTTGTGGGTTTATTTGTTTAAATCCCTCTACCTCCCTGAGTGTGTTTTTGCTTCCAATTATACTGAAACATGACCTCTGCCCTGCAGATATGATCATTATCTCTTCACTATCTGACTCACGCTGTGTCATTAGTGCTGAATGACATGACAAGTTGTACTGCAAGTAAAACATACTGAACCAATATAAATTAATGAGATGCCCTTAAAATACTCAAATAACATCTGTAATGATATATTGCTGGCAGTAAGGTTTTTCACAGCTTTTTCTCCTCTCCATTTTTTTATTTTCTCATAGAGAAATATCTCCAATAATCCCAAAATTTGCATGTCTATAAGACTTTTCAGTGGAGACAATTTTCTTGTTTCATCTCTCCTTCCAAAAAAACCCTCTGTTAACACACAAACATACAGGTACCTCTTCCTTAGAAAAAACATAGTTTAAAACAACAGTCAAGGAAATAAGGAAGAATCTTACCCCATTCAAAAAGGTACATGGCACTTTTTGTTACCTGGCTCTTACGTGCATTATAGAAAAAGGCATACATAGAATCAGCTATATACAACACCTCGTCTCTGCAAAAAACAGCAGCAGATTTGCAAATTTACAGACTAATTACTTTTTGGCAGTTACGTTTGATTCCACTGATTTTAGGTTCTTCTATGGGAGTGGCAGTTTTTTGTGCTTCTTAAAACAATGACAAAAATTTCAGGACCCTTTCTTGTTGATCTGCTACAGGGATCTCCAATGACATCTGCCTCTGAGCTTGGTTAGGGGAAAAAAAAAAGAAGTGTTATGATCTTCTTCAATGTCACGTGTAAAACTGTATCTGAAGTTTTGCTGGATTCACACCTAATTTTTCTTCTTAGATCGGTTTACCTCCAAAAGGTACCTGGCACTTTCTGAAAAGTTCAGCTCAGTGATAGAATTTCTTGTGAAGTACACAGCTTTAATACACAAAATAAAATGCAATTATTAAATAATAATTAAAATAAATATAATTAGATCATTATATTAATAAAATATAATAAACAAGACATTATTTAGTTTAAAAGAAAGCACATTAAATAATGAAAAGGATTTATTAAAAGGAATGTAACACCTTTGGCAAGACAGTTTCTTCAGTGGGACTATGAAAGTTACTCTGCTTGAGAATAACTTGCTTTGTAACTTAGTAATCTCTACCATAATCCAAAAATCTTCTCTTCCTTCTTTTTACTTACATCTGTCAACTCATTCTTCCAGACAGCGTACTTAACAATTGCACCCATGATACGAGACTGGTAACCTACTAAGACATACCACCCAGGACAGCACTGGGATCCTACGTTACAGCAGACCTTACCTGTTGGATGCTGTGGTTTTGCAGGCATGACTGGAGAAGCAGCTGCTAGAAAGCCATTTGAAATAACTGCGATGATAAGAATATTAGCCAATATGTTGGCTGCCATTGTGGTGAAACAGGATCTTCTGGGTGCTGGAGATTCTATCTACAAAGCTTGTCAGAACTCCTTCGTGAGCAGTTTCTCCCTGGTTAAACGAAGCATCTCATCCCCTGCCTTATAAACCCTTGGCCTTTCTTCATTACCTGGAGAACAGATTCCACATCCAATTTCACTTTGGTGATCTGCATTTTGACATTTGGTGGTGTGCCTTTTTCTGTTTTCTGGGGTTTGCTTTGTGCCACTCTAATAAAAGAGTCACCAACATCAGAAGCCTTTTCCCTGCCTGAGCAAACACATCAACTGAGTGCTATCACCGCTTGAACAGGAGAACCCCAAACGGGTATGCAAACTTTGGGATTGAGAGCAGTCACCGCTAACAGCATCACAGGGATGATCTCCTAGATTCACATCGTCAAGGAGCAGAAAAGAAACGGGGCTACTACTTCAGGAGCCAAGACTTTAAACATGGCAGTGACGCCAGCTGTCAGCACAGCAAACAGTGAGGAACTGAACAAATAGCAAAGCCTCCAAACCCCATCATGTGCTCCTGGGGACTAAATAAAAATGTGAGATAGGGGTAAAGGGTGCAGGGCTAAATCACTCAACTGCTGGCAGTCAATGGTGGAGTGGGAGTGATATATCACTGGTTCAAGAGCTTGCCTCAGCTTGCAGGGAGTAATAGCCAGGAGCTTTCCTCCTGTGTGTCAGAGGCATTTGGCGCCAAAGGAAAGGCTACAAGGGGCATTCTCAGTAGCAGAACGGTGGCTGAACTTCACAGTACACCCTGGGCTGTACTTCTTCCACATCCAGGCAGTGTAATGCATGGAAAAGGAGTCCCAGATCACACTGGGGAGAGAGAAGTAGCTTGGAATGAGCATTGCCTTTGGACTGGGCAAAAGGCTGCTTTTAGGTCTTGGCCCAGGGCTGTACCACCCACTGCAATGTGGTTTATGTAGCTAACTCCATGTGCCCACTTATTCAGTTCTCCCACTAATAGGACTTCTCTGCTTCACAAACCACAGCTTTCCTGCAGGGAAAGCACTGCCAAGGCTTAGGGAAAGAAGCCTGGAATCCAAGCGAGGTTCCCCAAGCACAGCAAGAGGGCTGGAAACAAAGAGCAGCTCTCTTCTCCTGCACCTTCACTACAAAATTGATCTTTTTTTTCCAGCACATGTACAAAGCGGTGCAAGTGTACTGTTGAAGGAGAGGATTGGTCTTCTTACGGAAGATAAAAATACTAAGACATCCTGAAATTATGGACTTGACCAGTCCTCCATGAGGAGGACACCTGGTAGCTTCATTCTGAAGAATTCTCCCAGCTTAACACCTCCTCACCCAAAATTTATTCATACTGATGTCATGGTTTAGGTCCAGCCAGCCACTAAGCACCATGCAGCCTCACTCACTCCTCCCACCCCCAGTGGGATGGGGAGGAGAAAATAGAATGAAAGGCTCATGGATCAAGACCAGGACAGGGAGGGATCACTCACAAACTACAGTCACAAGCAAATCAGACTTGGTTTGTGTAAAAAAGTCAGTTTCGTTTGTTACCAATCAAATTAGAGTAGGATAATGAGAAATACAACCAAATCTTAAAAACATCTTCCCCACACCCCTCCCTTCTTCCTGAGCTCAACGTCACTCCTTATTACTCTACCTCCTTCCCCTCAGCGGCACAGAGGGATGGGGAATGGGGATTGTGCTCAGTTCAACACACGTTTTCTCTGCCACTCCTTCCTTCTCAGGAGGAGGATTCCTCACATTCTTCCCCTTCTCCAGCGTGAGGTCCCTCCCATGGGAGGCAGTCTTCCACAAACTTCTCCAATACGAGTCCTTCCCATGGGCTACAGTTCTTCATGCACTGCTCCAGTGCGGGTCCCTTCCACAGGACATAGTCCTTCAAGAAAAGACTGCTACAGCAGGGGCTTCCCACAAAGTCATAGTCTTCTTCAGATGTGTTCACCTGCTCTGGCATGGGGCCTTCCACAGGCTGCAGGTGGACATGTGCTCCACTGTTAGCCTCCAGGCTGCCTCACCATGGTCTTCACTACAAGCTGCAGGGGAATCTGTGCTCTGGTGCCTGGAGCACCTCCTCCCGCTCCTTCTTCACAGTTCTTGGTATCTGCAGAGTTGATTCTCTCACAACCCACTCCTCTCTCCACTGCAGATTTCCCAGCAGTTTCTTCTCCTTATTAAATATGTTATCGCAGAGGTGCTACCACTGTTGCCTATTTGCTTGGCCTTGGCCAAAGGCAGGTCCAACTTGGACAGGCATTGGCTCTTTCAGACACAGGGAAAGCTTCTAGTAACTTCTCACAGGAGCCCACCTTGTACCCTCCCTCCTCCAAAAAAACCCCTCTGCTACACAAACCAAATACACGTGAGTAAACAGTACCCTATCCGTCTCTGTTCCAAATGGTTCCCATGGGTATTTTGTCAGCCTGTTGTTGGTCACTTCTGGCTGGTCTCGAGACAGCATTTCATTGTGACATTGCCTCCTGTTTGTTGGCAGTTTCTTGAAACCAAAGCTTGGGCAAGCAGTCAGGGCTGAGTATGGGCAGATTTTTGCTGTGCTTTTGGCTAAGGAAACCACAAAAAAGAGACCAGTGAATTGTTTTGACAGGATCCCACACAGCCTGGATGTAAAAAAGAAGCTGAAGCTGCTGTTTGAGGCCTTGGGCAGGGAAAGTCTGGATGAACTTCATTTACTTGTATGACCCTTCTGTTGGGACTTGACTGGCAACAAGGGCTGAGTTCAAGTCCTAGGGGTCACTTCTAAACCCAGATGCCCACCCAGAAGCTTCGGAAAATTTAAATTAAACTTTCTGATGCTCAACAAGCTAATTTTCTTCACTTGCAAACATGACTCAGTCAACTTAATAAACAATGTTTTATTAGTGGAAGAAAAAGAAAGGTAGATAAACAGCACAGCAGACAATATTTAACTCCTGGTGTATTACTATTTGAAAGTCATCTTTTTTGAGGAAGTTGGTTAGCTCAGCTCTTAGTTGCTTTCCTACCTCATGCAGTAAGATCCCACTTCAAGCTTGGGTTGGTCAAATCTTGCTGAGTAGCAAGGTCTGATTCAGGCTGTGGGCTCCCTTACCATTCCCTCTTGCCAAGCCTCAATCTCCAAGCTAGTGTTGGAGACAATTTCTGGTTTTCCAGCTCTTCGGCAAGACCGCATGCAGCATTTCAGATTACCCCTGTCCTTGTGCATTCAGGAAACTCTTCATCCTATTCTTGTCTCTCACTTTGGAGAAGACTTATGAATGGATTCTGCCCTGGTTTACTCTTTAAAGACAACTTTTAATCAAAACCTTTTTCTTTTGCCTCTCTGCCATTTTGGTTTTGGTTTGTTGTTTGATTTTTTTGAGGCTATAACTTTTGCATTCCAGCTCTGGAAGCTATCGCCCTGCTGAGGATGACCAACTCACCCCAAGGACACACTGAATTGTAGCTCCTTGGCCCAGACTTCTATCCCTAGTTACAATTACAAACATTCCTCTGCTTAATTATGCTCCTCTTTTTACCGGAATGCCTCCCAAACATAATAAAATAATATGTGGAAAGTAAACATGTCTCAGGCCTGCCCATCGGTTCCTTTCATTTATCTTGCCTCTTCTTTGTCAGAAGTCAATGGAGCACTTTTTATTATTATTTTTTTTTTCATTTCCTTGGAGTGGTGAGACCATTATTCTCTCTTTTAGACCTTGTTAAAGCAAGGCTGACAACTGTCAGAAGGAAAAAAAAACCCTGACAACATATTTACAAACAGGACTGCACAGCCAAGGGCCCTTTTCACTGCTGGACAGATAGCTCAGGTCAGCAGCATTTCCATGTAGAAACCTCAGCACTTCTGGAATCTCCTGAAGAAGAAGCTGCCCAGGCCTGCAGCTTGTATGGCTCTGGCCAGTAGTAAGAGTTGCTCCTAGTTATTAATGTAGTTGTCTGAACTCACTGTGCTTAAAATTACTGTTCATACATATCTAACCCCTAGGACAGCAATGCAAATAAATGCTTTAATGATTCTGAGATACCTAGTTTGCTAGATGTTGAAGACAGGCACACCTAAGTGAAAGAGAGAAGGAATTTCAGCATGCAGTAGGTATGTAAATCTTTGTCTGTTATTTTATTTTCTACCATAAAAAAATATTCCCCTGTGAAAACATGCAGACTTGATAAAATTCACTTGTTTTACACTTTATTGCACAGATTCTTTTTCAAGGCCTGGACCAAGCCAAAGAACACACCACCTACTTTCACACACCCACAACTAGTCAGACTATGCCTGTGTTTGGAACTGGTTAGCATCAAAAGTTAAGCACAGCAATGAAACACAGCATCCCAGCCCAATACCACCAAAACAAATGCAGCCTACCTTATGGTACTGGCTGGCAGGGTACCACATGTAGCTCTGGAGGACTAGGTCTGTACCAGGTTTTCAGACAAAGGGCGTAAGGGGTTCAGTAAGAACTCTCATGTTTGGGTTTTGTTGTTGGTTTTTTTTTCTGTAGACACCCTAGCAGGTCACCTTGGAAGGGAAGTAGTAGGTCCTGCCTTTCATTAGTGCAATGTTTATCAGACACAACACTGATGGCTAGCTCTGGACATACTCCTTCAAACCAAATGGCAAAGTAAGGCTCTTGGGAAATTGGGTGGGAAGATCTCAGAGTGCTTGTTTCACTTACATTGCTCTGAATACTACAGGCTAACCTCATGGGTCTTTCTGCTCCACTACATAAAAATCAGCACATGATCTGGAACACATGGGTATTAACTCCATTTCCCATTCCAACCTGCCAAACCATGCTGTATTAAGATCGCAATTTTTCTTTCATTACAATGTTATGATTCTTACCATGCAGCTCTGTTAACTTCTTGAGAATTTTGTAAATATTATTTGAAATGAATTTTAACCCTTGGGAGAATAAATTCTTGATGGCTCTGGAAAGAAGCAAGCTCCTGAGGAGAACCTGGTCAACAGCAGTAGCAGCTTCCCTCCCTCAGTACTGTTACTCTGCCTCAGAAAGGCTGGCTCAAGTTACAAACAGTTGAACTTCCAAATCTGGTGAGCTGTTAACTTCTCTGCAGAAGCAATCAACAGCAGAGCCCATTAGCACTAATTGCATATTTTCAGTGGAAAACCCCACGTATCCGTACCAGGAAAGATAACTGGTCTTGGACACAAATGCCTCTTGTAGACAAAAGATGTTGTCTGCTGGACTTTGTAAATTATTAGTTGTGATTTTTGTTATTCAGGGTATCTGTCAGGGAGCAGCAAGGGCCAGATAATCTCCAGGGAATGGCGAGTCAGGAGAAAAGGGTGACCCTAGTACCGGCAGTGCCCTTACTGACAGGCACCACACAGCAGGGTCTGAAGGCAGCAAGCAGAGACAGGGGCTGGTAGCAGGGTCCATTGACAGCCTTTGGTTCAGCAAGGGAGGGAGCCAGGGCCAGGATCAACCCAAGACCAGAAGCAGGGCTAGAGACGAGCACACCTACAGGCACAGCTAAGGCAGGACTGGGAGCCCAGGGCAGTACTGAAATGGGGCTCCTGGACCACGGGCAAGGGTGGGGGCAAGCTGAGGGGAGGCTGGGCAGGGACACTCAAGCCTGTTAGTACCTGACAGTGTCAAAATCAGAATTTCTGATTTTGACCAGCAAACTAATCTGCTTTTATTTTGGGAATGCTCATCAGAAGTAAATACTGTCACTGGGTCTCCCTTTGATTAGCTTCTTTCTTAGAGATGGAACTCAGCCTCTGTGTATGAACTTGTAGAATGTGATACAGGACATGTTCAGACCTAGGCCAAGGTTTTATCAAAAAGACTGCTTGCCAGATTGTTTGTAAAATCACTCGATATTTAGAGGTTCCAGTTTTGCCACGAGGAATACTCCAGTGAACCTCTTTGATACCTGCTATAGTCACAGTCAAATGGTAACTCATTTACTTTTGAAGTGAAACAAAACATGTAGATGATACAATATCAACAAAGTAGAGAAACATGTCTGAACAATCTGGTTTGTTATCTGGTACCTTCTCATGATTTTTGGGTCCATTTGGATTCTACTGAAAAAAGCCGTAAATCTTAGGAACTGTGACTGGAAACATGCTGGCACAGTGCTCAAGCTGTCCCCAGATCCAGAATAACAAAAGTATTTGGCACTCCAAATGTTTGGATGTGAAAGAATAGAAGACAAGTAATGAGTACTAATATTCAGCATATTGTTGAAGGAGTAGGAATCAGCCTGCCTCGGGAGTTGAAGTCTTCCTATCAGCCAGCCAGGGCGCCTGATGCATTGCTGAGATTACAGCCATAACACAATACTGCAGACAACCCAGCCTATTAGCTTTGAGCCTCATATTACAGTCAACTTTCAACATCTTCCAAGCTTCCAGGACTCTGATGTGGCAATGGGAAGTTCTTTTGAGCTATTTCCCATCTGGACACATTTATGGCTCCTGACAGCTTTTCAGGACTTCTTGAAATTTATTCCACATTAGCATTTATGGATCTGTCTGGTTGTCTGACGGGCACATTTGCCGTTAGCCCATCTGTCTGGAAAGGTCAGGATTTCTCTCTGAATGAGCCACAATTACAAGGCCCAAGCCCAGAGATACAATACTGTTTACCTTCCTGCCAAGTTTGAATTCAGTTAATTAAAAAAGCCTCTTACAGGAAAACTAAGCTAAGAATACTTTTTCCTTCAGATTTAGATATCTGCAACTGTTAAGAACTTTGAAATAATCCATCTCCTCTCAGCTGTATGCCTGAGCCTTTTCCTCCTTGGATTTCACTGTCCCTACTCCTTGCAATGCCACGTTTTGGGCTACTCCAGGCCATTCCCGGCTTGAGCCGTATTGCTCAAGTACCCCACGCGGTGGCAGAGTGGGCGACGGAGACTTCTTCCCTGACGAAGAAGCAAGGAAATGATCCGTGACTGAAACTTGGAAAGAAACACCACATGGATGTATTCCATTCACTCTCACGGGAGATACATAGCTACATACACCCTTGGCACAGCTTTGAAAAGCTCATCCAGCAGCAATGAACACAGTAGGTGAAAATGCTTTGCAGACAAGGTCAATGGCTTTTTAAAATTTCCCTTCTGTCAGGAGGAAAAGCATGTTGTTACCCTTGCTACAGCTACCATGAATGTACATCCATTCCTCCTGGCAGTGCCTGGTTGCAGCCTTGTTGAGCTGAAGAACTACACAGGCTCTGCTGTGAGACTCAGTGTAAGGCTGCGGCCTTTCACCTTCCTGCCTATGGTGTTCCCCTATGGCCCGGCACCTAGTTACTGCTTCATATAATGACCTTTCCTACTTAAACCCAGCAAGCCAGCACCATGCGAACCAAGAAACTATCTGCCAAACAAATTTTGCAAACATTCCCCTCTCCCTTTATTGATTTAACAGTGTATCAAACAGCTTTCAGATTCCCGGCAAACAGCAGAGCCCTGCTGTGGGGTGGCTCAGCCTTCAGGTACCGTTAGATTTAATGCCTAACAATTACTTATTTGTTTAATTCCAGTTTCTTGTTGCTCTGAGGGGCTGTCACGTTGCAGCTCCCCGTGGAGGGTGACCACCCTTTGAAAAGGCAGCCCAAGAATAAACCTTAGGCCTCTGACACCCGCGGCCTTCCAGCCCTGCTGATCTCAAAGCGCTTCCCAGCTGTGCAGAGGGAGTGAAAAGTCAGGGAGGTTAGCGGCTACCGGGTTTGGGGGAAACCTCACCGATGGATGAGGGGCTGCACTGACGCCCAGGCCAGGCAAAACTCCGGCTTTATAAATCTTTATTTCCTCCCGCAGCGCATTTTGGGGCATGCAAAACGCCAGTCTCCAGGAGAAAGGGCTGAAGCAGGGGTGCGTGGAGCCGAGGCCCACCTGCCGGGTACCTTCCCCGACCTCAGCAGACAGGGTGCCCCCGAAGCACCCCTGATCTACCATCTTATCCTTATCTCCCCCTCCTCGTCAGGGCACCGCAGCACTTGACTCCCCCCGGAGCACGTCCAGCTCCCACCCGGCCGGCAGGCACGGCGGCCGGCCACCTGCGCCCCGCGGCTCGGTACCTCCCCGGGCC
>VZZY01013165.1:3517-84867 GCA_013400335.1 Eurystomus gularis | reverse complement strand
CCCGGGCTCAGCGCCGCCGGGCAGTCAGCCCACACGGGCTCGGGGCGCGGGGAGGGCTCCCCCCTGCAGCGAGGGCTCTGCCTGCCCCAGAGCCCCGGGGTGCCAGCTCAGGCCTGCCTCTTTGGGGAGCCTCTCGGGAACAGAGGCCGTGCGCTGGCCGGACAGCTCGGGCTTTCGCCTGTCAGAGCCTCTCAAAACCAAAGTGAGCAAGTTCCTGCTGGGGATGGAGTTCTGAGGGCCACACCGTGATAAATGCATGTGTGTCACTAACCAGAGGCAGTCTTGGCTGTGAGTGAGTAACCTGCTGCTTTCAGAGAAGCTTCCCTTCCTCTCCCTGCCACGAAGGCAGGCATCACAGCCTCATAGCTTGTAAAGCTTGGAAGGACCCACTGCAGTTCTCCAACACCAACATTTTTAGCACAGGCCATCCGTACCGTTAGTGTTTAACATTTCATCAAGAGGCCAAATGGGTGTGGTAACCGCCTAGATTTTTATATTCCTAGGGCCTGTGTCCATGACAGTCACGGCCTCCCCCTCATTCTCTCGTTAAGTCCTTCTGCTCACCAACAGGGAAAAATAATTCCTTCTTCCATACACCCCAGCTCATCCATTCTCCAGGAAGACCTGAGTCAGATGTTTGGTACCTAAACCAAATACCTGAGGAAGGTGGGGAAGAAGGAGACAATTGCTGGAGGGAGACACACAGTTACTAAACCAGCCTAATGTAAACAAGATCTAAAGCAAGAGTTCAAAGTTATTAAAACTAGAAGAAAATGCCAAAGAAGGAAATTCTTCTCTGTTCAGTCACCCAACTCCAGAGCCAATGAAACCTGCTTCACCATCCCTGAAAGATGATTTATGAGCATGTTTTTAAACTTCAGACAACAATAACAACAACCTCCTCTCTGTAGACCTTTTCATCAATGGAGCTCAAAGTGCTTCTCAAAGAAATTCGATGTCACTACCCATTTGCAGATTAGGCACAGGAAGTGAAGGATTTTGCTACAGCCATCAACATGTGAAGAACTCAGGGACAGATCTTTAGTCAAGTACATTCTGTGCTAAGATATGTCACTCAGCAACCATAAGTCTAAATTTACAATCGGCATCTAAATGAGGCACATCTTACTGCAGCAGCAGGGGCCTTACCTTCTCATCATGCTCCTAGATGTCTGTACAGCCCATGAGCTCATGTGAAAGAAAGACACATCTGATGAGACCACACAGGGGTGGATACAAAGCAGATGTGATGGAAAAGCACAGTTGAGCTGGACAAATGGAGAGAGAGTCGTTCCAAGGGACAGAAAGAAGGGAAAAGTACAGGAATAGCTGCATTTAATATAGCATCGTAACAACTGGCGAGGAGATAAGCAACTTGTAAGAGACATGTTACTTTCTAATGGTGGGTTAATAACAGCAGCTGGGAGTACTGGATCATAAAGCTTCACCATGGTGTGTGTGAACAGTGGTACAAATGAGAAAAGAGACACTTGAGGAATTTAAATCTGAGAGATGCTAAGCAATAACTGTGTGAAGATGAGGTTATTCACCTCCTTGCAGCATCTGTCTCCATCAGTATCACAGAGGAGAACCTAGTTCCTAGGATGATTTACCTCTAACATATGTTTGTTTTATCAAGGATAGGAAAAAAAAGCCTTCAGAAGTTTTCCTTTTTTTTTTTTTTTAAATTATTTACAGCTTCCTACAGTGGGAGAAGAAATCCCTCTTTCAGGACTGTTCCTGCACCTCTTTAACAGTCAATGAAAAACCTCATTCTCTTTAACGGAACTTGTTTTTTCTGTTAGACTTTTTTCTCTTTCCTAGTTGCAAAATCCAGGTGGGAGGGATAACAGACAGGAAATGTATTTTTCTTATTTAAAGATTTGTAGTAAATTTGACCTCCCACTTGCCTCTCTTCTCTCCCACAAGACAGACTAAACACACTAAACTCACTCATCCCTTGTGTAGCTGTTGCTGAAGCCACGAAGCTTCTTGTGGGATGAAAATCTCAATATGCTTGTGAGTATTGTTGCAGACAGGACACAAAAATAGCCCTCACAGAAGTGAGGCTCAGCAATGAGTGATGCCTTTTTCATCTTCAATGGGATCATGCTGGCTGAATGGACACTTGGAAACTTCTTGACTGCACCATGTAATTGTACATATGCTATGGCTTTACAATCTGATAAGCAGACATTGGAGACTCAAAGAATAGTCACCTTCTGTGAGGCAGGCAGCAATGAAGACATGGCAACAAAGATTGCCCATTGCCCCAGAGACCATTGCTTGAGACATACATGGAGAACAAACATGCTCTGTTAAGTCACTAAGACTACATACTTTTAGTTTTATCTTCCAAATCATGCTTCATGATTTCCATAATTTTTCTTCCTTTCATTCCTTCCCCATCCTCTGTCCTCTCTGGTTGCTGGCTATGGACTGACATAACCTTCTTTGAGGAAAGAGTGCAAGCAAACATAAGTGAGAAGAAGCCACCTCTTTAAGGGTCAAGAAGAACACCAGCAGGTATTCGCTCTGGAGGCAGCAGCTGATGCCAAATACCAATTCAGCTGTAGGATACTTATTGAAACAGAGTAGCCTGCCAGTCTTTAAAGTCTCTTATGTTCTGTTTGTGGGTAAAAGGCACATCTGCTTTGCTGGATTCACTCCTCATTAAGTTTACCCTCTGGAGAATTAAGAGAGGTGCAACACAAAAACTGTGTGTCCTAAGGAGAATTAAGGTGCACGTAAGACTTCAGAAGGCAGAAAATGTCAAGCTTGGCTACTGCACACTGAGAAAGGACACATATGTTCCAACAGGTGATATGCATAAAGACCCAGGGAGGTTAGGGCATTCTTACAGGGCATTACAAGGTGACTCTACTAATCAAGTCAATCTAAAGGGATCACATTTGGAAAGTAAGAACTACAAAGCAAAATACTGGTCCCTTTAACACCTTAGGTCTGCAAGGTCACCAAAGTGAGCCCTTAGGATCACAGCCACAGTCCTGACAGTACTGAAAAGTAGCCAGAGTGCCTGTGTGGGAAGAGTTAGGCCATTTATACCTGGGGTTGGTTGAAAATATTTCTGATAAACTGTGGTGCAATGTGCTGACTCACCCCAACCATGTCACCGTTGTTGCCAATCAGCAGTGTTGCCTGCTTCCCACAGAGCGAAGAGCCTGGAAGGGCCAGGATTCCCAGCTAAGCTGGCAGGCTCCAACCTTTGGCAACCAAGATCATTTTGGTTTCAGCATTTTCAAAAGGATACTACTGAACATTATTTCAGGACCACATGGACAGATGTTTGCCGTGTGCAGAAAGTTTGGGAAATGTGACTTTCTGTTCCAAAATAGAACAACTGTTCTTCCTCTCATCTGTACCAGAATCATAATGCCCATGGGATGGACATGCTGGCATTTGACTGGCTGTGATCATACATCTGCTGAAGTTACATGTGTTGGACTGACAACACCAGGCTCCCAGTTCTGTAGGAGGTTGGACAAGTATCAGAGACGCGTGTGCTAGAGGAAGGAGTAGAACAGAAAAACAAAGGGAGAAGGACAGTGGCTTTCCCCCTCCACAAATTTAGCTACTGTTTTACACAGTGAAAGTGAAATAGGAAACATTCCCTGTGTAAAATACCCATATTGCCTTGTTTCAGAGCAACTCTTTATCACAGACATTTAAGAGAGGAAGGATGAAGTTTGCCACAGGGGCTTCACACAGGGATTTTACTATTCCAGTGAAAATTAGCTGATTTTAAGCCAGTTTCAAAAGGTCTTCCATGCCTGTGATGCTCACCCGATGCAGACATAGTGCAGTTTGACCACTGGGCTCCTTTGAAAAAGGCCATGTAGAAAAGCTGAGTGGTTATTGGTATTAGAGGACACTGGAATACCTGGAGTGGGCTGTGTGGCATGGAGGTCAGTGCCTCCCAGGCATGCACCTGCTGAGCTGCTGGAGCTGGGAAACCTGCACCCTCATACCTGTGGTGTCCCTGCAGACAGCAAGTGGAGCTGCCTTCTGAACTGAGAGGTCTTGGTCCTGAGGGATTCTAGTGTGAGAAAACAGGGGAAATGGGTTTAAGCAGCTAGCAGGCATAAACTTGGTGGCCACATGAAGCACACTCAAATATCAGAGACCTCCTGGGGAACTGTAACTGCAGGCTGCCCTGAACATAGGCTCTCTTCTCTGCTTACAGGACGTGTCGAGTATAGCAGCAGATAATAGTAAGATTGCCATATAAGCTTCCCCAGAAAAGCTACAGATGTTCCTGTGTTTGGGGCATTTAAAAATAAAACAGCCAGAGGCACTTTTTACATGCTACAGGAAACAATTCTGCATCAGTAGGGAACAGGTTCTCTCTCTTTTGACAGCCTCCCTACCCTTAGGAACCAGCGTTTTATAAAGCCCACAAATCAGACCTAACCCCCTCCCTGCTCTGAAAGCAGGCTATGTTTTAAATCTGTGTATTAGATTTTCTTTCTAAATTGTTTTATCCTCCTCTCACAAACCCAAACAATTCCCAGACAGTGACTCGTGCTGACTAATCCAGTCTGGGAGACTTCTAGGTGTCCCTGTAACTTAAAACCAGAAAACAAGCTTCCTAATTCAGTAGCTAGACATTCCAATGAAGACCTGTAGGTTCTGAGCTTTTATTTTCCTTCTCCTCAGGGTTAAACATGCTTTTATCTACACTGTGCCTCCCTCCCCCAGCAGGCAAGAGTTGAGATGAGCTGTAATTCGGACATTCCTTCCCTGAGATCCCGCCTACGTTAGAACTTCTCTGTGGAGCATCTCAGTGGCAAAGTTATTGTGAGCTCTCAGCAAAGGTAAACAGTGAAAAAAGGTGCTGTCTTCCAGGGAGAAGAAAGGGGTGCCTGAATAATAATTGAGGTGTTCCCAAGTCATCTTACAGACCTATGAGAAGCCCAGTGTTGTAAAAAGATAAGGAGCAGATAAATTGTATTTTTTGCCTATTTACAGTACTGGACTGAGTCATATTTTAGTCATGTCTGGAAACCATGGTGCCATTACAAGGTCTTCCAGTATTGTAGCAGTTGCAGTGGTGATAGGCTTCTAAGCTAAGAACGCCATGAACAAGGTCTCTCTCAGAGCAGATAATACAGAGCTTATTGTCCATTCTGTGACCACACATGCTGCACCAGTAACCAGCATTTCCATGCCTGCTCAGAAAAAGGGATATCACTCTGGGCACACTACACTGCACCACTAATCCAAGCCTGTTATCTTGTGAGACAAGCCACTGAAAAGAGGGAGAAAGCCACGTACACCAAAGGTGACACACCTGTGTTGTCTTTCCAGGACATCTGTATTGAGTTGTACGGTGCCTTGCGGGCTGATCGTATTTAATAAGCTGCTTTTGCTCTGGAGCCTGGTTTATAGCTTTTTCCTCATTGCGCAAGTCAAACAAAGCAGTGTGGGAGAACACTCGTGACAATGGCCTTTATAATTAAAGGTCTTTAAAAGCTGTCAGTCAGGGTGTGAGGTACAACAAGAAGTCAACAACCTTTTGCATTCACCCTTGCCAGCCCCTCCTCTCACAAACAAGCAGCCTCCAGCCTTAGTCTTCATCTTCTTTGCCCTTTCCTCTTTCTCCCCCTCAAGCAGTCAGAGCAGGGAGATTGAGCTGGCCTTTCTCAGCTGCCAAAACTGGTGTGGTGGGACCACATCGAGTGCCGAGGGACCGCAGAGGGCTGTCTTGACTGTACACTGCCTGCTTGTGAGATCTTGGCTCCCCCATTTGCCAGCTCCCCTGGGCAAGGAGGAAGGCAGCGGGGCAGGAGAGAGCAGCTGCCCATGCTTCCTCCCTTCACCCTGCAGAGAGTAGGTGCCACCAATCTGGAATGGCACAACCACTGTGAAAGCTGGTGGGCTGGGGCTAGGAGGGACTCACCTCAGGTCAGCTGGCCTGAACAAATGCCTGAGCTGCGGCTGTCAAGTAAGAAAGACATGGCCTTTCTCATAAGGACAGGCAGCCTTAGTGGCAGTGGGATGTGGCCACGGCAGTCTGATCTGTTACCCTCCTGTTCCAAATGAGAACTCTACTGGTATGGCCTCTACCTAGTCTTCAAAATCTAGCAACAAATACTTATGTTGAGATGCCCTTGGGTATAGTATTTTTGTTTCGTCTGCCACTATTTGTTGCTTCTTTTCCTGTTGTGTTAAACTAAGGAACAAAATAAACATGTGCTCTGCTTCATCATCCACATCTAAAGAAGTGCTCTTGGGCTTCATAGGGTAAGGAGAAGAATCTGTAGGGTAGACCTTTGCAAAAATATAAGTGTAGTATTGTTACGATAACATGGGATTGTGCCAGAAAGAAATGTCAGGTGCTCATACTGAGCAGGGTAACCATGTCAGAGGTGTATGGTAGCATTTCGAACCTCTGAAGAGGTACCTGGAATTCAGTAACTGTTTTCTTTTGGTGTCTTGGCTCTAATTTTAAAAATATAATATGAATTATCATGTGAGAGATGGAGTGCTACCTGACAAGTTGTCCAAAAACCCCCCACACCTTTAATACTTTGCTTTGTAACTTGTTTTTCACTTCCTTGAGACTAGTAGATGAGAATTAATCTTTGTATATATACATTACTGTGTAGAAGGATACTACTGCAATCTTATTTACTATAATGCAGTATGGTGTGTAGGGCCAGTATTAAAAGACTGTTATGTATCTACACATGCATAGATACAGAGGCTTTCAGATTGACCTCTCAATACTGTTTTTTTTTTCTCATTTTGAAAAATTTTTCTCATTTGTGCTTGGTTCCCCCGTATAAATGTTTCATTAACACTACTGTTTCATTGTGTATTTGAAGAGAAAAACCAATGAATCTCATAAGTAGTATGACCTCAAAATATCTGCTTTGGTGGTCTTGAAGTAAGGTTCAATTCATCAATATCAAAAGGGATCAAATCCAAGAAACAAAAGATTAAGGGAGAAAAATAGGAGCTGTTGATGACCTTGAACTATTGAAAACAGATCAAGAAACCAGAGCTCTAATGGAGTTACTAGACTTCTGTATCTGCAAAGTCTCATTTCAGTCCTATTTTGATGGTCCTGTTGGATTGCAGAACTTTTGCCAGTCATTCCAAAGCAGGAAAAATGCCCTTTTTTGTTAAAAAAGAAAAAAATGAGTTAAAAAAATAATGCATGGAAACATGTTTTTGGTGTTGTGAGTGATATATGGTCAATATCCCTTTTCTGATGGTTACTTTTTCTCTGAGAGAGTTTTCTCTCTGGTGAAAGAACACACCGAGCCAACGTGTGTACTTGTCAAACAGTTTATTTGTCATTCACACTAATTATGATACTGAATTTACAGCGGAAACTGTGGTACAAAGAAAGAAAGAAAGAAAGAAGGTCTTCATTAGAACTAACGCAGCAGTCCAGCTGCTCTGTGTGCTAGTTGTAATGAATTCTCCTGTGGCGCTGGACACAGCCATCCCTATGTACAGCAAGAGTCTACTCTGACGTGGTATCTAGAAACTTCCTGTAGTGGGGGAAAAATCTACTCTATTCTCTTTTCCTATCTGGTTCCAAAAAAACAGCAGCTCCCCCCTCCCTACCTTCCCCAAAGAAAAATCCCCTGCAATCAAAAACGAAAAAGCAAAACTTCCAGAACCTGGTAGTTTCCCCTTCTGGAAATGTTCAGCATTACAGTGCCAAGGGAAAATGTGACTGTTGCAGGATGCTGCAGCATTTGTTTTGTAAACATAGCCAGTAAACGCTGAACAAATACGCTTTGATGCCATTCTGATAGGAGCATGTCTCCCGCTGTGTCCTCCCCTCAGACTTAACCATACTGCCACCTCAGACTGAAAGTTTAGTTTTTGTTTTAAACAAAGATGTAACTGTCAAACCCAGAATACCACAAATAACCCACAGATTTTTGCGCATTCATTTCTCCCCTACCACAAAAAAGTGAAGAATGTTGAATAGAGACCATGCTATAACTGTTTACAAAAGTGAATAAAATGTAGTTAATCTTGAAGCCTAAAATAACTAATTCGGAAAGAAATAAGTCTCACTACAGTATTTAAGCAAACACAAAGGTAAGTTCATTAAAAACACAGAAAAATGAAAAAAATGCATAGTAATTACAAGCACTAAATATTTTGCTATGAAGCTCTTGAAATCTATTTACATACATAAATACAAGTAACTCTGTTGATGCAACCCTTTTAGGACAAGGAGAAAAATGCCAAGTGATCGCTACTGACCAAGCAAGGTTAACAAAAATAAAATACAAAAATGTTACTATGCAGGAAATCAAGCAAGTGTTTTGCTCAAATAGAAAAATGATCCACTTCTCCTGATTCTTCAAATACACCAATGGAAGAGGTCACCCAGAAAGCAGTAATGAATGTTTCAAGAGTGCAGGCAATTCAGAACACCCTGACAAAGACTGTGGGCCATTTGGAGGAAAGAGGTTTTTCTCCTTTCCAGTGGATAATTTGACATAATTCCACACACCAAGTCCTTCGTAGCAAGGATGTGCTCTGCATCCATCTCCCCCTTGCACTAAAGCTCCTGCACATTGCCCTGAAAGTGTAGCAGGAACTCTTGCAGTGAGCATAAATGGTGTTTGAAAGCAAAATAATGGGCCTTAGAGCAAACCAGAGCTAGGCTCTATATTTACTTTAAAGTTGTTTGATATGGCTTCGTCTGGACAACGAGTTGTGTCTTGTGAAAGGAACACACAAGCTGATAGTGAGGACTGCCATTAACTGTACTTCGATGGGGGAAGGTATCTAAGGCACTCTGCTGACTGCAACTTAGGAACAGAAGCACAATAGGGTTTTTTTTATTCCATTCAGCTACCAGGATGATAAAACTATATAAATATATATATTAGATATATATAAAAAATATATACTCATCTATAATTTGGAGACGTGGGAATGGGGGAAATGTTTTTTCTAAATGTCCTCTTCCTGCCCGCTAAGTGCTCTTACGATACAAGAGGAAGGACATGAGAGCATTTTTACAGCCTTGAAGATCTTTGCTGTCCTTAGTAGGACAGGGGATGGCTACAAAAATACAGATGTGAATAAACCATGGTTTCTCATAAGCACTTGTATGAATATACTGAAACCCACAGGGATTGAACAGACTAATTGCAAGGGGTAATGAACTTAGCTTTTCTGCTGAAGAGAGGGTGCTGCTTTGTGCTGTGCTTGATGTGCATAGAGAGGTTAGACTCAAAAGTTTAGTTGCTGGCAATTATCACAAGTGAGACACTGGGAAATCCCAGGGTGGTGTTATGTGTCAGTGAAGACACAGGGTAAGTGTGGTGACCAGTTCTGCAGTTTCTCATCCTGTTCACACCAGGGAGAGCAAAATTAAACTTCACCTTTAGGACAAGTGTAAAGAAAGTAGATGTGTAGACATAAGGAATGTTCAAGGTAGGGTCTAATCTCCAGGCTAAGAGATGCCAGTTCCCTGTTCTTGTGAATCCCTGATCTTTTAGTTTCAAAAGTGGGTAGTACAATACTGCAGGCTAAAAGGGGCAAAGGGCTTTAGTAAAAAACGGGCTGTGGTGACAGGCAGGCCTGGGAGAATTACTAACTGCATCAACCTCACTTCTGCCACTGGGCTGAAGTCACCTCGCCACGGCAGCCCTGCCCTCTGTGGTGAGGCACCTGGCTCCTCCAAGGTCCTCTCCTCTCCTTCACTTCTGGGTTCACACTCACAGTGCTGTGCACTTGGGTGGTCCAGTCACAAGGCAGGGGTGAGAGCTGTAGTAAATGATGATTTAAATTGCACAGTGATAGAGAATGTGTAAGATGGATTCTGCAATAGAGCTACTGTTTAGTGATGAAGGACATCACTTTAGACTACTGAAGAAGTGAGATTCCAACTATGAAAATGTCACAACGGGTAGGGTCTCTGTATTTCCATGTTCAGCAAAGTCTCCATACTTCCAAAATACATTTTTTCAACTTTTCTGATCTAATTTGGTGTTTTCTGCCTTTTTTGTTCAGAGCAAACTCTAGAAAATTATGAAAAGTATTATATTAAACAGAAAGCACAAGGCCACACATATATTTTAACAGAAACATTTTGAACTTCTGCTGAGATCTCTTGAAACACTCCCTATTTTCTGCACAAAAATGACCTTATTGACAATGTAAATTCTTCAATTTGTAACTTTTCAATACCAAAGTGCTACTGCATCTGACTTAAACAAAGCAAAATCATATAAAAAAAGAGAAAACTTGAAAAACAAATGGTTTTAAATAAGTCCAGCTGTTTTGCTGCCTGCAGCCAAGGATCTTTTAAATTTGAATCCTTTTAATTTTTTTTTTTAAACATCAAACACTGATCTGAAGTCCTGCTTTCAAATACTCTCTGAGTTGACCTGCAATTGTTTCACTCACTTAAGAGGTACATTAAATAATAATCAGCTAATTTGGAACGCACACTTGTCAACATCAGCAGTTTGTAATTAATGAGTAGTACAACAACTGCATTCAGACCAAACCCTCAAATAAAATAGTGCCATAAACTTTACAGTGACATCTGATATGTTTGTGCTGTAACGATGGGCAACGATGACGACTCTGTATTAAACATGCTGTTAGTATAAGCCTTGCATATTTGCTACAGGGCAGAATATTGTATGCACCAGTTTTCAATACCCATCCTCTTCCCTCAGAAGGTGGTGACAGAAGAACCGTTAACGCCCCTTCTTTGTTACCCTGCTTTCCAGATGAGCTTGACAGCCCTGTTCAGTTGGAGTTATTTTGTGATGCATGAACTGATCTATTTTCCAGCACACTGGAACGTGGCTTTTGTACTGCACAGAAATCTTGGCTCTGCTGAGCTGGGAGCAAATCTCACACTGATTCCATTGGAGCCAGGACTTCACCCTTGCCATGCTAACTGAATGTTGGCTTTCACTTTTGAAAGACCAAGGAGGCCTCCACCATTGCTGTTAGGAAGCCGAGGCAAGCTTGGGAGCAGAACAGGGCCATATGGGGATGAATTTAGTTAGAGAATATTGAGCCTGCCTATGAAATATGTACATCCTGATGACTGATTCTGGGGGCCACCACTGGTGATGAAGGAAAAGTGAGGAAGGAGTAGGGAGAGATGACTCCACTGGGTGGGAAGGCACAGAAATTCAGAGGGATTTTGGTGCCTAAATCATTTCAGTGGGAGTTGGGCACCTAAATGCCTTTGAGGATCTGAGCCCAGTTAGCTGAGCAAAATGAGAGTGAGATAATTGTAAACAATATTTCTAGGTAATTAGGAGGTCACTTTACCCATCGTTATTCCAGCCTTTTTCAATGCGATAAATTTGACTTTGGCTGCTACCAAAAAAGGCAATTGCTGATCTTTGTTAATATAGGCATACTTAAATAATAATAGTATCAACAAATAAGAAAAGTCTAAATATCAAGCATAAATATCAATGAACTCATCAAAGTAGTACAGTAGTTGAAAATGACCCAAGGCTGTAGCCGTTGTATTAAAAAAAATCCAAGAGAAAAAAGTTAAATTAACTCATTGAAAAAGGGGCTGATTCTTTCAGTTGACAAAACAAGAAAGAAGCAAGCACGATTAAAACAAAAAAGAAAAGCAAAATCTTTTTTTTTTTGCAGTTTATAAGGTGCCAAGAGAAACAACACAAATTAGATGCAAAGCAGGATGAGCTGCATCCTAAAAAAAAAAAACCAAAACAACACAAAAAAATAAACCCAAAACAAAACCCCCAGCAATAAAAAATTCCATATTCTTTGGAATATATAACATGGTTAAAAAAAAAAAGAAAGAATGAAGTCCAACATATAAAACCTCTCATTCACAGCATTGCTAAAACAGAAGCGTTCACAGTTTCCCTCTGGGAATCTTCCTATACTTCTTTACAGTTAATATGTCCATAAGATGCAGTAAACTCACTAAGATTTTTTTAGGTTTTAAGTCTTAAAAATAGAAGTGAACCAAAATTCTCTTTAGGGCTGTTAGAGGCCTTCAAGCCCAGGCACGTTAGAAAGCCACAGGCCTGGAAACAGACCAGGTACCTTTCTACCCACCCTCGCTACCTCTGGACCACCAACTCAGGCGTCCTCCTTTCCAGAAGCTCAGCCTCCCCCAAGGGGGATGCTTTGCTGGAGCGACATCACTTCGCCAGGGGCTGGCTAATACATGCCACCACTCCTGGGAGTGCTGACTTCTGGAGGGTTTGCTTCTGAAAGTGATGTATGAACATGGCAGGGCCCATAAGCAAGATGGATGTTTATGGGATACCTATGGGCACCAGAAAATAGAAAGCATGTTAGTCCTGACCCATAACTACTTAAAATTCATTCAGTATGGTCGCCATACCGCTTCCTCTAGCCTCGCTGTGGTTGCCATGTTAGTGGGGGAGTTGCTGTGACTCCCTTCTGCCTCAACCACATCGCTTTGGTTGGGGAGGTTGGGATTGAGCAGCGTCGATCCTGTGGAGGCATTGGTACAGGGCGGGTGGATGCGTGGTGGGGACCGGTCTCCCCCTGAGATCATGGAGAACTGATAGGAGCCAGCAGACGTTCCATAGTAGAGGTGGTAGGAGGGCGAGGTGGTCTGGAATGGGCTGCCCTGGGCCTGTGATGAGCCGGGGTAGGGAGGTGGGAGGTAAGTATGGTATCTCGTGGCTGTGGACATGGCAGACATACCAATTCCTATCCCTGAACTGACGGGCGTTGGCGTGTAGGTGAACGCTCCCGGGTAGTGCATCCGAGGGTCAGAGATGGAGGGGAGCGCAGAGAAGGAGCGGTCGATTCCCACACGGGGGTCACTGAATGCAGTCAAGTCAGAAGCACCTGGGTGGTGGGAAACAGAGACAGAGAACTGTTGAGCTGGCAGAATGGAGTTTCAGCTGTTCAAGGCGATAGCCAACATGCAAACTCTAGTCTACGGTTAACCGAAGCTGTTAGAACAAAGCTATCCCTCACCTGCTCTCTAATGCAGTCATTGTAAAGCTTGTAGATCTGGATGTTTTGGATTAATTTCAGTAAAGCAGCAATTAAAGAGGAGTGCCAAGCTCTTGCCCTGTTTTCGCTCTTAGAGACCTTACAGCACATGCAATTATTTACACTTCCAGAGCATCTTCATCCACAACAGGCAGGTGAGGAAGGACACAGACCTCAAACTCCTTGATCAGCATCACTTGACTCACCAAGGACACTGACGGGACTAAAATATAAATTTTCCAGCTTCTTCACGGTCTCTCTTTGTACCTAGTTTTATTTGCAGACTCAAATGGGAAGCTCTGTGGAGCAGAGATTGTCCTTTGGGTACACGAACATGCATAGGCAGAATTTACACACACAGGCTTAGCCCAGCTCTCAGCACTTAGAAGCACAGTTCCCCATTGACTCTCAACACTACCAAAGACAAGATAAATCAGGTTCACTTAATGTCTTTGTGTCTGGGTCCTCATATAATGTTTACATAATTGTTACTAACTTCTGAAAATCTTCGCTCTCATGAGTGTGCAAAAAAGAACAACAATAGTACTGCCTTTTTAAAGCAGAATTATATATTTTGGGGTTGGCCTTTTTTCTTCCTTTCATGTGTGCTAGAAGCCTTTCTCATCCGGATACGTGAAATGTTTTATGGGACAGTTAAATTCTGCTCCATTTTGTCTGACACCAGTGGAAGACAGTCCCATCATCTCCTTCCCTGGTGTGCAAGGATTAAACAAGCAGAGCAGATAATGGCCTCTTTAGGAAGGATCTTCATCATGACTCAGAGTAATGGAAGGTGTCAGTCCCTAGAGTTGGCAGCTATGCATGATTAAAATAATAACAATAATAAAGAAAGAAAATCTTTCCAGAAGACAACTTCTTCTGTCAGACAAGGCGTGGAGTCTGCAGAAGAGGAGCCATGCGCTGAAGGAAATACTCATGAGAAGAAGCAGAGAGAAAACAAAGCTCTTGGCTCCGACCGGATTTAAAGCTAGAGCAAACGCACTGCAGCACCAGAGCTCTGAAAGCTCGTCAACCACACAGCCAACACACTTTGATGAATTTCTATAAATTTCTTAGAAAATCTCTGATGCATGCTATATGCTTCCTATCTGAGTTTGCCTTCCATTAGTTTCTGGAAGATTAACAAATTTCCCTGAACATATTTCCTTCCCTAGATCCCAGCACCTTTAGATTTAACAGGACAAGATACACTATAGTGTGGAATGGCAGGCGCTTCAGAGTAGCTAAGGTTGAAGGTGGCATCTGACAACTGGCCAGATTTTAAATGGTATTTCCACACTTCGTTCCTGAGAAAGAAAACAAACTTCTTGAAACTTCCTGGACACATAACTTATAAGATGAGAGTTTCTTCTTCTTCCCAGTTTGGTAAGAAACAGAATAATAAGACTTAATGTCAAGGTGTTTCAAGTATGTCCCTTTGCTTTGCTTTTTCTTTTGAGGCACCATGTCTTTAGATGATAGGACCTAAAAAACCCACCAAATTTGCAATTTGTTCTGACAAGGAGAAATTTCTTAGATAGATAGTGAGTGTGTGTGACAGTAACGGGATTGAGGAGAAAATATTGTGAAGACTTTTCTGGGAATACTGAGTGACATTTAATATAGAAGTCACATTTTGGAAGCATTATACAAAAACACTTGAGATCTGTAGAGATGAGCCCCCGTATGCATAATTAAGACAGGAAAGAAAGAGTGCTGACATGTGAATGAAGCTCTTCTAGGATCCTTCACAAGTGATGGAGAAACTATGCCTGCCCCAAAGTAAATTGCTTCGACCACAGGCACAAAAAGCACTGACAAGCCCTGGTGCTGATGCTGTACCTCCACGCTCACCACGTGCCACAAAAGAAACACAGCATGCAGTTACTCCACACATATGCAGCTGTCTTCTGTTAGACTATGCATTCCTGGGTGCAGCCACCATGAAAGCCTTTGGTGCTCATACAGCGCACAGCACAATAAGGACCCTGGTACACCATGATGACATTTGGGCACTACAGCAATGCAAAAAATACTGCTTTTCACTACTGAGTGCCTTCACTTATTTGAGTGAAACATCAGTTGCCACACTGGTAAAGGTAAAATGTGCTTAACATCTCCATTCAGACTGATTGACGTATCCACACCTACAAGTGCATATGCGTCAGGCACCCCTGTATAGGGTTTGAAAATCTAAATAGCTGGTAAATACTGATTTTAAACAATTCTGTCAAGAAAAACTACTTTTCTAAATAAAAACTTGACTAAATAATTTGTTTTACTTGAAATATTCTAGTTGCTATGAAGATCTTATTTCATCCTTCTCGATTTTCTCCATTTCTGCATTTTGCCAGTGGAAAGGAGCACAAAGGGAGGAAAACACACAGGAGAAGGTAGAAAGGAGTCTTTTCATTTTAAAATAAGAGTATGTCAATGAAGAATGAGAACTTTTATAGATTTTTTCCTTTTTCTTTCCTTCTGAAAGTTTTCCTATATTTTCAGCTATCTCTAAGATGTAATTAGCACCCAGACCTAACAAATAATTTACTTTTAGTGGGCATTGTCCCCGTGACTCTGTCAGAGTAGCATATATATGACAACAGTAGGACAGGCTGGAGCACATCCAAGTGATTCTCTCTGATCTTAGAAGAAGCCCTGAGTATTCAAATGAGAGCAATATGTGCAGCCAGAGAAGATGTTTTTGAAAGAGCTGTGTGCAAATTTGAATTATATAGCTCTCATTCATTTTAAGAAAATTCCTGCTATTGAACAAACACATATTGGTTCAAGATGTGTGAGTTAGAGTCAGCAGATGGTCATTTGAGTATGGTGGAAATCAGGGGGGTAGCTTTCACTTCTATGCTATATTTTTATGTTGGCTTGTAAAGCTCTACAGCACACTTTGATGAAGATGTAACAAGACAATCCAGTGCAACACTTAAAATATCAAACCCTGCCATCCTGCAGTCAGTGTGTCCACCCATAACCTGCTTTGCTCTGGTCTGAATTTAGAGTGAGGGAAGGAAACAGAACTAAAATATCTGTGGCATTCATTTTTTGGCAAACATGATAGCTCTTCAGCACTCCAGACTATTTTTATAGATCCACACATCTTCAAAGTGCTGCTTTCTCCTCTTTTTTTTTTTTTTTTTTTACGATGATATGTTGGGCCCCAAACCCTATTTCTTTACTTTTTGCGCACATCCCAGCAAAGTGTTGGAGAGGGCTTTCTGCAGAGGGCCTGCAATAGGCTTCACTGCAACTGGAGAAAAGCTGCGACAGCACCCAAGGACACTGCAACTGGTTTGGATTGGAGACAGCCTTGAGGCTTTGGTGAGGCCCCGTGTGGGTGACTAGTTTTTGGGTACTTACTTGACAGCCGGCTTGAAAGCTCTGCAGTGAGGGATGTCATGCCGCTAGCCCTGCCGGGTGATATTGGTGTGGCGGGGTGCACGGAGGGGGTGGCAATGGAGCCCAGGTACTGGTAGGACTGGTCGTAGGACCATGGTGGAGATGGCTGTACTTGCCTTGTGTCTGCAATGAAAAAGAGACCTATAGGCTGTTTTGAATGATAAAACTTTGCAATCAAATATGTGAACCAAACCACATGGTGGAAATAGAAACTTAAATGCCAAGATAATTACATTTCAGTTCCATAATTCCCTTTGTCAAGAGACCTTCAGATGAACTGGTTTTTAAAATATTGTTTGTGCATCTGTGAGTTTTGAACAGTTGATGTTTTATTGTGAAGCTTTTTGATATTTCACAATGATGGTGGGTAGGGAAAAGTGGGTAGGGAAAAGCACATTAAGCTTTCCCAAGTCATTGCTGAGATGCGTTAGTATTTTGGGCTGTGTGTTTGCAGCCCTTTTAGCCAAGAAGGCATGTCTTGCATGACATCAAGGAGATGAAAATACCGAACTGTGAGTGTTTCTGTGCAAGTGTGTAAGTAGAGAGAGAAAGACAAGATGAAAATATATGTGTGTGTGAGACAGAGATGGAGAGAGAAATTAGTGCCTTTCAGAAGGCAGACTTCTAAACGGATGAATAGGACTGGGAAAATTTGACTTCCTCAGTTTTTTGGAAATCCCAGGTTTAAGGAAATGAACAGGTATTTGGTACATCTATTCTGTATATGCTAAAATACAGAAATACAGTTTGGAGTGATGAGTACCTCCACTAGCAGTGGTTGAACTTCAGAAACAGAAGGCTTTTTGTAGAAACTGCTGCGTCTTGGAAGCAAAATCTCAAAATGCACAGATGCATAAAACATTTACAGGAAACCACTAACCTGTTATTTTCTATCTACATGACTAGTTTGGCTGACGTTTGAAATCAGAGATGAACAGCGGGAGGTCGTCCAAATCAGTTGCACCAATGCAGAAACAACTATTTTCTGCTTATTTCATCTACTTCATATGAAGCTGGCATTTTTCAGTGAGAAAGATTCCTCCTCTCCTTACCTACCCAGAATTTTTTTTGCTATTTTTAGTAAAATCTTTACTATTTTCTTCACCTCCAAGAGCATTCTCCTGCAGTTTCATCTAGCTAATTGCCTTTTCGAAAAAAAGCAAATGTTGGATGAACTGCATTCAGATAAAACTGGTATCAGCATGGAAGGGAAGTTTCCCAAGTCTGAGATTAAGGACTTTGATCTTCCATCAGAAAGCCCATCTGGAAATTATTATTTTGTTGTGCTTTATGGAAATGAGTTTTACATTTTGTTTGCTTCATCTGTTTAGAAAGGAAGATTTATACAAAACTCCAACATTTAAAAAAATAACTAGCGAAGTAACTTGCAGAATAAACAGAAGTCTTGTGAAGATTTTTCTGCTGAGTAACATATTCAAATTCAGATATTATTAATGTGTTTTTTTTTTCCAGGAAGACTTCCTTAAAAATAAATTTAGTTGACTCATGCTGTTTTAAAGCAACATCAAACTGCATTAAATGGAATTCAGTAGAAACAAACAAAAAGCCATAGGCACAAATTCTGTCTTATTCTGAATTGCAACACCATCTCATTGTTAATGTATGGTCAGTGTTTATTAAAGATGACAGGGAGACAGATGAGGGAATTCAGTCTCCAGGGGTAGCATTAGGATAAATACCACAAAGCATTGACAGAGTAAGCATTCTAATGGTATGACACTATATGTTTCAGTTCTGTAGTGGGGTTAATTAAATCATTACTCCTTTATTTCAGCACACGGTCCCATTGATTTCAGTTCAGCAATGCGGCCAAGTAGTAGAATCCTGATACGTGTGCTGGAGGGATCCCAGCCCAGGAATGGAAACTCCCTTGGCTAGTCCTCCCTGCCTGGGGAGCCCTCACTTTGCTCTGCCAAGGCTGACGCCACAGGTGACAGTGTGTCCCCTCTGTCACCTCTCTCTCAAGGGCTCTGTTCAACTCTGTCATTGCAGAAGCCACTGAATCCCTTTGACTGGAAGTGTTTTATCACCTGCTTTCAGGTGCTATGTCCTTAGTTCTTAGCACTGCAGAGAAGAGGGGAAAAGTCTCTTCAGAGCGACCTGGGTATGTGTGGAAGAGGTGCTGCTATCCATCCTTGTTTTACAGGCTGAGAGAACATACTGTCTGTTTTCTCCTGTTACAAACTGTCTTGCATGGTGGGGCACCTCTGTCTGCCACTTTTCTCCTGTTTCTTACATTGCTGGCTTTTCAGCACGAGAGACACGATTTTGTCCTGTACCTTGCCCTGTATGCATGGGATCCCAGTCCATGTAACAGTCCCAAGTGCAATAAACACACGAACAACAGTAAGAAGATGCATAAAAAGCCACAGTGGCAGAAGAGGAAGCAAGACCTTGTCACACATTTACTAAACACTGGCAAGACCACACTGAAATATGGTTTCTTTCTTTTAGTGCTACTAGAATTAGCTTTGTGCTGTGTCCCGACTAGAAACTGGATAATGTACCAAGTATGTGTCTAGGAACATCTAGAAAGTGACTACCAAGATAGCTGACCTGCCTCATCCATCTGCTCTTATTACTGACCCCTGGGGTACTTGAAACAGTGACAGACAGCCCAAGAGACCCCCATTATTAATCTCTTCATCCCATTAAGTCTTTCTTAAGCAAAAGTTCAAACTACCAATCAATTTTCCATCTTGGTACTTGTATTCCCAGTCCCTGTATTTGTTATTAAACTATGGCTTTTTGACATCAGACTGTTTAACAAATAGCAGTCTATTCAATGATATTAATATAGCTATTAATATATTAATGTAATATATTATATCCACATATTAAAGCAGGTTGTGCAGACTAACCCCAGGCATCACCTTCACCGTTTTTTAATAACAAGTGGGGAGAAGTATCACTGTAATAACATTTTTAAGGCAGCAATTCAGTATTAAGAGGCAGACTCAGCGCACAGTAAAGGCAAGGTTTGCATTTCCAGCAGTGTCAGTAGGATCTGGATCAGGGGCCTCAGAGAGCATTTTATTTTTGCGATACCTGCTTTTCTTCAGCGTTCGGGTTACCCAAAATTAAACTGGAATGGGTTCAAATTTGCCACAGGACTAGGCTACACAAAAAGGCAACAAACTCTTTTCTGCTCTCAAAATAAAGAGGTGCACATCTCAGAAGCTAATAGATTGGCATGGGGAACTGAATGTGTGGCTGAAGTTAGTCTGGTGAGAATATGCTACAAATAAATGGGAGTTGCTTTCCAACTGAGAATATCTGTGAAGAGACTTGCGAGGAAAGCTACTTCAACAAAGGGGAATAACAAGGCTTTGGGTCCGCACAGCTTTAAAGCCAAACAGGACTCCAAATCCCTTTAAAAGCAGATCAAAATAGCATGAACTCAAGGAAGTTGCTCCGGTTGGTGATCTGTGCCCATTCCTCCCTGTATTTCTCTCATTAGCAAGTACTTTCCATTTCTGCTTTTTTTTATGGTGTGAGAAAATGTATTTAAAACATGAAAACAGGTATTAATTGCAATAAAACACTCCAGGGCGAGAATTATGGTGCAATAATTCACACCTTGCTGTGTAGTCACGAGTTCTCGGCCTCCAGCCCCATGCCTAACAAGCTATTAAGCAGAAAGTATTGAACCATCTTTCATGCCTCGTCATGTTTTACGGCCCCGAAAAGGTTGCGTTCGGCAGGTTTTAAGAAGCCGTAATTAAGCCGCACAAATGTTGCACAACGTTTAATAGTTTAATGAAGCGAGCCCGGCTTAGAGACGGGCTCCCCTTTTCACGCCGCTCCTTCTGGTCCCGGCGTTTTCGCGTTTTTCCGGCCGTTTTCGCCGTGGCCGAGGAAGAGCCGGACCCGGCGGGCGGCCGCTCCCCTGGCCGAGGGTGCCGGGGCAGCGGAGTGTCGGTAGGTGGCAGCGGAGACCTTGCAGAAGGCCGAGTCGAGACCCGCCGTAGCATCACCAGCTACGGCCCCAGTTTCCCCCCAGCCCCTCGTCGGACCGTCCCTAACACCTGCCAGTCATTGCCCGGGGTGTCGGCAGTGCGGTCCGACTGCCCCTCCGCTCTGCACAGTCCCGGCACAGAGGAAGCGTCTCTCTTAGGAGCAGCTCAGTGGGTACCCAAGAGAGATGTGTAACGCCCGGACCCGAAGATACTCTTGCTCAGCACAACCAGCAGGGTTAAGAAGGGCAGTGGAGTCATCTCAGTGTGACACGGGGCATGTTTTGGCTTCCAAAGTTGTTATCGGTAGTCAAGAACTCCCTTCATGCGCAGAGTAGAAGGTGATGGGTCGGGACCTCAGTCAAAAACCACAGCCTATCTCCTGAGCTTGCTCAGAGCATCCTTTTGTCTGTAAAACTGATCCTGAGCATGCAAGACCATCACCAGGACATAACAACATGAAGTCCTGGGATGCTGTTTCCCAGTTGGGAAATGGTTGGACTTGATGATCTTAAAGGTCTTTTCCAACCAGAGCGATTCTGTGATTCTATGTGACTCTTTTTCAGAGGGGGCACACACTTTAAAATGTAAAAGAACACCCACCCTCTTCCTCCAAAAGAAAATGCTGTGATGCTGTGAGGCACTCGGAAGGTATAAACCAGCACATTTCAATAGGACTGCAGTGATTCATAGTACCAATACCCACAGTACCAGGTCAGGATGTTGCTTAAGATGACAGCAAAAACGTCTATCGTCCCATCATTTCTGTATCACAAATATAACAATCCATAGCAAGATTTCGAAAAGGAAGCCCCTGCAAGATTTATGCTCTGATCAGAAAATAATTCTTTTTTAGCTTTAAGTTTCTAATTCCAATCAGGTAACAGGTCCCACTGCACCCATGAGGCGAAAGGAAAAACACTTATGTGGAAATGCGTGGCTCACGCTGAGCCAGATCCTGTGCACCTCTGAATCTGTTTTATGCCCTTGGAGCGCAGGGAGAGACGGTTCTTTGTGTGTCACTGCAGGTCAGACATCGCTGCCTGCTCCCAGCCAAGAGGCGCTGCGTGGCCAAATCTCAGTATGATACAGCATGTTCCTGGAAGCCTCAGAAAGGAGCAGCAGGATGTGAGTCAGAACGCGTGGCGCGAGGCGGGATGGTAGTGGAGGCCAGGAGGGAGCAGGTATGCCTTTGACTCAGCCAGGCTGCCCATCTTCCCACCTTCCCCTTCCTGCCGAGCTGCACTTGCACATGGGCTGCCTGCACCTCCTCTCTCCTTCCTCACCCCTCTGCCTCAGAAACCACACCTGCCTGCTTGGAGGTATAATGACCTGAACAAACCACCTTCTACAAGTGATTTTTCCCAAGCTAGGGTGAAGGAAGACAAAGGAGTCAGCCCCGAGTACCGAGCAGCTAATAAGCCGCTATGCATGTCAGTAAAAATCCCCCCCATCCTCGGCACAGTGAGATGAAGATGAATTGCGAAATAGCCGCTGCTGTTGCCAGACTTTTTTTCTCAAGTTGCAAAAATTTCTGTCAGTCATACGCAACAAACCCCGAAAGTCGCATAGCATCGAGCTTTGCAATTCCTCCACCATCCTGGCAAGCACTTTAAAGGCAGCAACTGGCAGAAGATGTGGGGTGAATGAAAGCTGGGATTAGTTTACTGGTGTCAAACTCAGAGGCAGGCAAGGAGACGGTCAGATCCTTAAATGCTTTAAAAGGCTCTTCTGAGTCTGGGATTTGTCCATCCATCTGTCCCCCCACCCTGATCTGATTTGCTAATCTTTCCAAAGGGAAACAGTTTTTATAGTGTGACTTTTGCTTCTTTCGAGTGCAAGGCAGGAGCGGTCTTGATCAGACTTGTTTCATTCAGAGAGATATCTTGCTTAATAGAGGAAATGGACTATGAGCACAGAAATACTCCGTGTAGTTTTATGCTCAGGAGAAAGATGCCGCCTGCCTAAAAAATTCAATTTAGTCTTTCCTTCTTCCCCCCTTTCCCAACATCTCTTACATGCCTGTCTCTGCCTCTTCTTCACACTCCCTCCTAGTCCCAGGATCTTCAGGGGACAGTGTGAGAAGCACAAGGGACCATGATGTGGTCCTGCATGGCTCTGACCTAGTCTCTCTCTCAGAGACTCGTCTGAAATGACTCAATCTCCCTCCCTCACTCGGGACCCAGCAAATCCTCAGCCTAATGCAGCACCGTGAAAAGGTGTGTCATCTCCCAGCAGCTGAAAGAATTAGTCAGTAGCTTAAATAAGGGGGACTTTCCAAAGGACAAGTTCATCACTGGCAGTGGCAGCAGCCACACAAGGCTGGTATTCTCATACCTCTCAGCACTGGAACATGAGGAGCTGGAAAATTACAGAGCAAACTGTAAAATTCCACCAGCAGCTACTTCACCCTGCAGGGTGGTTTCCCTTCGTGTGCCAGGTTGTGGAAACCGCTGTCACACCATGGAGCCACCTCCCAGCACAACAGCTGGGAGACCTGCAGGTTTCACAGAGGTGGGTTCAAGCTCTGATTCAACCCCAGGGAAAGTTTTTCAAAGACTTCTAATTTCCACTGGAAATTTATAGGAGATGAGCATTCACTCCTCTCCGTGGCCTTGAAAAGCCCCTTTTAGATTGCTAACAGGTGATAGGATTTATTCTGGTTGAGAACAACAGTGACAGATATGTCGTGTGTCTGGAAATATTTAAGTTGGGGGAGTGGGGGGTGGAAAAGCCATCCAAATCCCCAGCTATTCTCTGGAAGAGAGATCTTTGGCAGCGACCTCCCACCTCAATGTTTGCTTTCATTTTATTTCAATATTAGTGTGATTTTGTGGAGTATTGCAAAGGCTAGAGAAGTTCTAGAGGCATTTGGGCCTCTAAGAAAACCTCCTGTGGGATAGGAAAATAAGAGTTTCTCCACACTGAGGCATCACACTCTTGAGAATAAAGAAGAAAAATATCAGGTTCAAGAAGAAACCTTCCAAAAAGCAGTTGCTGAGACTGTTTGTTCTAGCTGTGGTGCTTAGAGTTGATGCAGAACTTCCCAAAGCATGCTAGGATCTGCATGGACATACAGGAAGGGTACAAGCTCCTGAGAAGGATTGAGTGTATAGTAGAACCATGGAAAATCGCAAAGAATGGTGTGATTAGGTGCTGGGGTGCAAAGCACCATTTTTACTGTTCATTCAGTACTTTGCATTCAGTTTCTGTGCATCATCTACCCCCAACTCATCTTCTGTGTTAGCTCATTTCTTTTTAGCACTGTGCTAAAAAGCATCTTGATGATGAAAATGATGCAAATCTGCCAGTGCCTCTGAGATATCAGTCTGCCAGGGATGAAAAGAGTGAAAGACTGGAAGTCCTACATAAGGATTTTTTGCTAGCTTTTCTATTAGAAATAGATGGCAGGGAAGGGAGAAAAATGAAATGAGTGCATCCTAATGATTTGCTTCAATTTCCTTCACTCTCTTCATGTCCATGTCAAAAAAGTCAGTGCACCAAGGATAGTGAGATACCTGGAGATGACACCAAAGGCAGCAGGAGAAAGCATCTCTTCTAGCTGTGTATATTTTGGGGATAGAAGGAGGAGAAGTGTGTATTCCTTCAAGTTTAAAGTTGCCCGATTGAGCTGCCTGGACTAGCAGAACCGTATATGCACAATGTACCATAAAGAAACACATTGCATTTTAGTAATGACAGTTGGCTGTGGGGTAGGGGCCCCCTGAAAAGCCTCTCAGGTCTCATTGTTAACTTGGTGCTAGAATCAGGAAGTGCGGACATCTCCAATACCAAACAGTGAAAACTCTGATTTCACAATCAACATATGTGCTGCCCTAGCAGGTTAGTACATAAGCTGCTCAAATGAAATATAAACCATCTCGCCTCCTGAGTAAGCACACTCCTTCTGGGCTGGCGTCACTACTGCTTTGAAGAACATGATGGCATTATGGGCAAACTGAAAGTCTCTGGGTGCCAGTGACATGCAGAAGTTGGAAAGCTGAGTTTTGCACATTAAGATGTGTTTGTTCTTTGTCTTCAGAGGTATGAGTCACCCTGGAGAGCTGCAGTTATTTGTTCATGAGGGAGACTCCATTCTACCACCCGTCCTCCTCTCCCCTCCCTCTCTGCATCAACAAGGAACAAAGTCAAAGAATTCAACCCTGACCTTCCACTCTTTTGGCTCCTCTGGAGGAGATACACTGCCAGACTTGATGCCGCTGCAGCGTTCTCTCCTATCTCTAAATATCCTGCTAAAGCACAAAATGAAACAGTGAGGGAATCGGGGACAGATACCATGTGGATGTCGGCAGTGAGCAGACTTCACCCGTTGTCCTGTTGTGCTCACCCTGGGAGGTGGTGTGATGAAGAGAGCCTCGTGGCTGGGGCGGAAGGATGCCAGTGCAAGCATGTACCTGTGCATACATCTTGCATACACATGTGCACACACACATACACTTGTCTGCCTGCTGCAAGGCACTGTGGTTTCCTCTGACTTCAGAGGTGCTAGGGAGAGAGCAGGTTGTGTGCTGCTGCTGGGAGGGCGTATGATCTGCCATGACCTGCACAGGGACTATGAAGGGGTACCTCTTGGAGGAGTTTCTGCCCCCTTGTCCATCTTGGTAAATCTGCACCTAGAAATCACATCTCTCCAAGTCTGTAGGGGGAATTGTGACAGGTTCCCCTGAGCTGCTGCCACAGTCTGTATGACAAATCCTACCAGACAACAAAGCGCTTCTGTTCCTGTCCCACTTGTTCCCTCCCCAGCTTCTCCCTTCTGCTGCTCCCAGCTACTGCTCTCTGCTTTGCCTTTCCCTGAACCACACTAGTACGTGATCGCCTCCCGGCTAATTAATTCCTTGATCCTCACACTGCCCCCTGAGGAAGGGTATTATTGCAGTCCTCATTTTAGCAGATGGAGAATAGACACATGCAGAAAGCAAGGCTCCAGTTCAGCAGAGCACTCAGGGTACAGAGCTCAATACCTGGCTGAGTCAGAGCACATGTGAATTACCTGATGTCACCCCGGCAGGGAAAGTTCACCTGTAAAAACAGCTTGAGGGAGATGTATCCACTTTGTGCTAGTTAGCTCACATCCTGAAAGCAATCTACCTGAAGCATAGGACTCACATAGGGTACAATGCTCACTGAGGAGCAGGTCAATTAGCCCATCTTGCTACCTTGCTGCTGGTGAGAGCTGCTGCTTTCAGCTTGCTTTGGGCAGGTATATCATGCCCTGGAAACACAGACACAGAACTAGGGTGCTAATTGTGTACAAAGTGTGATGCTCTCTCCTGGTGTCCTGGCTCTTGGGAAGGATTCATCCCACCTGAAAGATCTACAATGTAGGTGTCTACCTCTGAGCTACTTGTCTAGAGTCTAGACTTTATTGCCAACCGGGTAAAACAGACATTTGTGGGATGCAAGTCATTTCATCCTAAGGGAGACATCTAAGCCAAGCCAGGCGAGTGAATCACACCCGATGAACAGCTGTTTCTCTCTCCCATCACAAAGATACCAGATGACTGTGTCAGATGGAGACACACAAAATACGGGTGTCTAAAGTTAAGTGAAATGAATCCCAGCCTGGTTACACCTCCAAAGTTTCTCTTTCATGGGTTGGAGCAAGACCAAAGGAAGTGGAGAGAGACTTCCTGGGCCAGGATCTGGAAGTCACAGTGAGTCACTATTTGGAGACACAGGATTACATGCACCTTCCTCTCTAGAGCAATAGTCTCTATGCTGTGGGCTGGACCTGACTCTTCTCGTCTTGGGAGAAGATTTCTGATACCCTGGTGCCCAGCTCCAGAGCCATTGCCTGAGCAGGACTCTGTCTTAGGGTGTCCAAGAAGGCAGTTGTGAAGTCATGTCACAGTGAAACATTTCCTAGCTTTCTGTCTACATTTCATGACAATTAAATATGAGGCAGAAAGTTTCTCGGATGGATGATTCCCATAGGGAATCCAACGCCACAAAAAAAAACCCCAAAACAAAAACAGAGTTGAATGAGGAAGTTTCTGCAGTCTACTGGGAGACATGGTGATAAAGGGATGACTGCAATGTGGTCTCAGGTATCTCAAAGGTTACTCCTGGTAGTATGAACTAATTACTCCATATTAAAGTTCTTTAGCCTATAGATAAACGAAAAGTCCTCATCAATCTCTTCTTTTACACTTTCACTGCTCCCTCCTCTTTATCAACATGAAAGTAGTGGAAGAAAAAACTTACTCTCTGGAGCTTACAGTCATTTTATCCACCACAAAACACTGACCTTGATATGAACTAATTAGGACTGCAATAGGTTATTAATATAAGTTGGTAAGGTGGAGTTTTGTCAGTATAAAAGAGGCTTTTGAAGATAACAGCCATTTACACTTTCATGATCTCATCCCAAGTGCTCAGAAGAAAGCCTATAGACTAATAAAGTAGAATTCATCCAGGGGCATTCTGCACACACAGTGGAGTATCACCCTCCAAACCCTTATTCAGGATGGCAAATGAAATCTGCTTGGATTCTTTTAAATTCCAACACAAATCAGGATTAAAACAGCTTTTGGTAATAAGCAGATCTCTGATGATCTAAAGACACACTGGTTCATTTTATTGACTTAGAGAAAGTCAATGACATATCAAATGCAACCTTCATACTTTAACAACTGAGGTCACCTTGAGAAAAGTGATACTGAGCCCAGTGGTATGAAACCTCTCTCCAGAGTACAGCTTTGATTTACAAGGTGAAGTAAGGTCTTCTTCATGCGAACATATATTTGTAAAGTCAATTTGACTTAGAATGATGCATGATTTTTTTTAGAAAAGGAGGCAACTAAGAAACTGTTGCTCATTATATGAACTAAAACAGACTTGTTGAAAACTCTATTAAATGATCTGCTCCTCTCAACTGTCAAGCTGGTTTTGAGGAGATCTGCAAAACTGAAATGGAAAATGAGGCAAGCCTAGAAGTATGTGCTGAAAACCTCAACTCACTGGGTTGTCAGGGGCATTCAGTCCAGAAATACATTTAAAATACCATGTAAGAAATGCTTTGCTTCATTTACAAAATCCCTTGGCACATGCTATGTAGCCAAGGAATGCAGCATACTGTGGCCATCACCAATTCCACCTCACTTGTGGCCCCAGAGGGTGGCAGTAGGACATCTCCCCTAACTCCACCCTGGATCAGAGAGGCTGGAGGAGCACAGCCAGAGGAAGAAGGATTAAAACAAAAGGGAAAGACTCATCTCCTTGTTCAACCCTTTGCCACAGTTGCAGGAGTGCTCCACAGGGAGCAGGAATGCTCAAGACATGCACTAGGTCCAGCTCAGCTTGTGTGTTCACGCTACTCGACATATTTAAATGTTACACTGATGCATTTCAGAGCAAGCTAGATCTAAATCTGCAGGGCAAAAGATACAGGCAGCATGAGCTTTGAAGTTAGAAGTGCTTCTCTGTTTAGTGCTACTGAAGATGCCAAGTAGAAGCTCAGCAAATCAACACACAGAGAAGCTGTTGCAGCGCTGAAGCCCCTTGGTAGTCCTTCCAAAGCAAGGTGCCAAAAGTGAGACCCCTGAGTAAGCAGGTGCTTGGCTTTGAACATGCAGGGCTCAGCCAGCAGTGCCCTGGGCACAAACCTTCCATCGGGGCAGTCAGGGAGGGGTCTGCCCTAACAGGGAGGATATGCCTTTGCCACCCATCAGGGCAGCAATGCCTGGAGGAGACCCAGGGGAAGCTGGTGGTGCCCCAACTCCAGTACACCTCCCTGCCCCTTCTCCTGGAGCTCTTCCTGCGTGGGACCCAGGACAACCAGGCTGCTCAGAAACGTGCACTACTGCCCCCAGTTTAGTGTACCTATGTCCCGATCATAATTTCTGGCTTGTGTGCAGGTAGGTGCTACCAGAATGGGTGGAGTAAGGAATAAGTGTTGAAGGAAAATTGTAATCCAGTATAGAAAAGAAGTGTCAACACATGTCAAATGTTGCAAAATGTCCCAGTGTGGAAGAAATAAAGTAGTTCCCAGTATTAACCAATAAACAGCTGTTGTGTTGCCAGATTGAGGAAGATTTCTTTTTGGAATAGGAAATGTGTGACTTTTTAATACAAATGACAGTTTTGTTTTGCTTTCTGTATTAAACATCTTAAAATTAACCTTTAATATACTAAATATTTCTGAACATCCAGAAAAGTCTGCCTTGCCATAACCTCTTTTCAAATTACACCCTGTGACTAGTCTGTCTGCTCAGAAATATCACAAACCTATGAAACACTGACACATCAGAAACTTTTTAGAAACGTAGCTGAACACAGCTAAACTCCACTGAATGTGCTGAACTGAGCAGTTCTAGGCAACTGTGGCATGGAGAGTAAGATCACAAGTTATCATTATAAGCAAAAGGAACTTTTTCCCATTTAAGAAACTACCTCAAAACTAAACATAATTGTGATATGTAAGCAAATATGAAATAATTATTTAAGTAAGAGTAAGACCAAGCAAGGCATTTCTGCTTAATGTAAAAATCCAACGTGATGTCAAGAAACAAGGTTATTGCAGGCTATAGACTGGGTCAGGGAAAAAAGAATGTTGGAAAGTTTTTTATGTCTACATTTTCACAATTTTTAAAACTGGCAAGGTTTTGAAACAATTCATTTAAATTCAGCCAGAAATTATATGTTTGCTGTTGTTGTTTTGCAGTTGTCGATATTTTGGGACCACCAGAGAAACAAAACAAAACCCCCTTTTATTTGTTTGTGCAGCTCTTTAATCTGTTTAAATTAATATGCTGTATTACTCATTTTTTCCCCAACGTGATCCTAAAATGATTGCTTAGCTGCACTCATATTAGTCTCTCCTGCCAGTGAATTAAATATGAAATGCTTTATTCCCCCGTCCTCCAGCAGCATTTCCCCATCCTCCCATGCTCATTTAGCCAGTCTGAACTTACAGATAAGCTGATGATGAGACACTAGAAGGCAAAACCAGACAATTACCTAGGCAAATGTTTGAAGGATTTGGGCCCTGCAGCAAAAATGCTGTTTACTGGAGACTGAAAGCACCATTTCTACTGAGTACAAGCCTGTGTGTCTGAACTCAGCAGTTCTGGATACTGGCCACCAGTGGACTCAGAGCGAGGTTTGTAGGTGCAAGATAACATCACGCTCCCGTCTGCATTTCATCACCGCAGGGCCTTTTTCTGTGTTCTTAAACAAAGGCATGCAAGTACCAACAAAAGTGTACTTTACCATCTATCTTTATATTCACTCATTACATAGTTAATCATTTATTTTTATGCTGAAGACCACCCCAAAAAGGCACAAGGGCAGATCCTCAGCCGGTCTAGTTAGTAGAACAAGGCCAACTTACATTGGCTGAAGACCTATCTTTTGGTCTAATTCTGCACCTTTCAAAACTCACTGGACATGAGCAGGGTTGCAGTGCCTCATGCTCTCCTTTTCTCCTTCATACTTTCCTCCTCAAAAGATGTTTTAGGGCAAAGAACAGAGACTGAAGTAAGAGTCAAGATGAGGAGGAATGAGAACCTAATGCTGTGCTGCATTTCACACCACTTCTCCCACCCAGCCCTCCATCTACCCACTCCCATCCGCACAGTCCCAGCAATGCAACCAGGGATGACACTGGCAAAAATGGAGGAGACTGGGCTAGAAAGCATAGAAAAAGGACATGGGAAAGCTGCTGAACTGCACAACTAGTCTGTCACCTGGACAGGTGGACCTAGTCACCAGCAGCACCACAGTGGTTCTCCAGACTCAGGAGACTCAGTTAGCCTTTGCCGACACATGGCAAACAGTATGTGGGGAGAGTGCAGAAGGTCATTCAGCATTTTCAGGCTGTTTCAGCAGTAGGGAGCAAACTCTTGTTCCAAGGAAACGCTCAGCCACATGCCTACTGTCTCAGTTGGTGAGAAATTGCCATTAACATAGTAAATGGAAAAAAACCTGCGTGGGATAAGTCTGCAGCCCCTGACTCCCTCTGCCACCCACTCTTAACGGGAAGAAGCAACAGAAAGGGCAGGAAGAGGCTCTAAAACATTACCATTTCTGGAGGATGCACATTTAAGACATCTGTGCAACAGAGCTGAATGAAGAGTGGGTGAAGGGAGACCACCAGAGCAAAGATGGACAATCAAGACAAAGATCAGACTCCTGCCTTCAACATTCAAGGAGTGAATGATGTCTGAAGCCAGGCTGATCCTCCACCTAGGCTGGGCTGAGCTGTTTCAGCACCAGGAAGCAGAGGATCTCAGCCACGCTGGCATCTGAGCCCAGCACCTTTCACAACCACTGAGATCTCAAGAAATGGCCCCAAAATGCTAGGTAAATGGAACAGGTGGTAGACATATTGATAAGAAGCTATTAATAGCACTAACTCAGCTGGAGGTAGACTTTCCAGTACAAGTGAGACAAACTAGGTTCCTATCTCCCATACTTAACCCACCAGGCATGGTTCTACAGAGCAAGTCCCTGGAGGCCAAGCCTTGGTCACATTTCACTGCCAGGATCAAGCTATACTTTCCATAAGCACTCCACTGGCTTTGTTTTGTAAATATATTTTCCCATAAAGAAATGAGGGGCATGCTGCATCCAAGCATGGGGAACACGTCTTGTGAGGAGACAGCATTTTGAGGAAATGCTGTCTCAGTCCTCCCTTTATTTTTTTTTCCTTCTTCTTCACATGTGAAAAATAAGTTGTATGACAGCCTTTAGTGGAGATGTGTGCAACAAGGCCTTCATTGTCTCAGACAGGTGTGAGATTGGAATCGATTCAGTGCCAACAGCCCCAGTATCAGAGCCAGCTCTGTGAGCTGAAAACATACACCAACCATCCAGTAATACCACTGCAGCCAGCCAGAGACTCAACAATTTAAGGCTTAATACACACACAACATAAATCAGATGAAGATGTACCAGCCAACCATCAGCTTCTTGGGCAGATGCCTGCAGACCGTCTGTGCAGATCAGACCTTGCCTGTTTCAGTTATTGGAAACATTTTTTTTGTTCATATAAAGATGAGAGGCTGGGTGGAGCAGCTAGCTCAGACACATTTACGTCTGCCCTATCTTGCCCCAACAGCCCTCCTTTGCTGCTGTTTGGAGGCAGTCCTTCTTGTAAAGTCACTTTATTCCAAGTGCAGGAGGGAAGGAATTACATCTTGGGGAAATGTTTAATGTACAAATACAAAAATCACATGGACACGCACTCAGTATGCACCACCCTCGTGAAACAAAACCGTTCCCTTCCATGGGAGTTTAGGAGGCTCTGAACATGATCAAACAAGCACAAGAATTAGCACAGCTGTTTTTCTTTCTTTCTTCTTTTTTTTTTTTTTTTTCCATGGATATATTTCCTTTACTTTTCCAGGAAAACCTGTTTTCACACTCTCTCCTCTTTGTCTTTACCTCTCTCACCTGCTTCAACCTAGTCCCTGCTCTACATCTGGCCACATTAGTCACCCTGGTGAGGGCAAGAGAGGGCAGTGCTGGTGGCCTCCTGCTCCTCCTCCAGGCTCCAGCACATGCGTGGAGAGATACCATGTGGCACCCTGCCACCTCAGGGTCGGTCACCCATGGGTGACCCACAGATGTGCAGGCATCCTCCACCGTGCCCTAGGCATCTGCTGAACCCCACTCTGCCTGGTTTCTCCCTGTGTCCTGACAGCTCAGTTTTAGCTGCCCTTGATCCCAGGTGCAAGCCCTTCTTTCTCCAGCTGCTTTGAACTCAAGGAGCACACAGGGCTCTTGAATTTTTTAACACAGACAGACAGCTCTTGCAGTCCCTTGTTGAGTGAAAGGGGGAGCAGCAGGAGGCTTCCCTGGCCTATGGCTGGCTCCTTCAGGTCCCAGGCTGACCTCCTGCCACATTCACTCTCAGGGCTTATCTGCTGGCCCAGCGATGGGAGAGGGCTTGCAAGGGTGGAGGCTGAAGAGCACCATCAACACAAGAGTCTGGCACAAACACCCAGGCTGAAGCAAGCTGAAAGAGAGCTTTTCAAAAAAGTATTTGCAGAGGAGGGGTAAAAATGACAATACACTAGCAATCCATTCGTATCTGGGTGAGTGTTGGCAAATCTTGCTTTACACTCACTTGAAATGTCTCCCTTCCTGTTGCATGGTTCCTTTTCAAGTTAACGCAAGTGTTCACTTTTCCAGTGTAAGGCAGAGCAGCAGCACTGTTTTCTGGTGGATACCTTACCCCATGAACTAATTAATACTGAGTTCAAATTTGCAAATGGTTTTGCATGTAAAATTGCTCATGTATATATAGGTCTCAAGGGCACCAAAGAGACTATTGTTCTGAGCATGTTATTCACATGCTTTACTGCAGAATGAGGATCATTGTTTGGACTTGGAGTTTTTAAATTAAATATACTTTAGTAACCTTATGCAATGACAACCCAAATCATCATAAATATTACACTTGCTCAGCTAGCTTTAAATTGTCACTACACTAATAAGATGAAGAATTGCTTCTGACAAAACATTGTCTTTCCTCCAGGTTGAAGGACATGGAGTTTGCAGAAACTTCTCTGGATACTGGAAACATCAATGAATAAAGCAGTGAATATATAACTTTTTGCTATACCAAGGATTTTTTATTTCATTGTTTTTTGCTGGTAATGATCATCTGAATTTTTTTCCTGGTAATGAATCATCTGCTAGAAGCTAAGGGAACCTAAACTGGCCAGATCATATGTAAAAGCTCTGATAATTATAATTATTTACAAATTCAGAGGATGCAAACTACAATGGTTTATATTCTAAAGTGTGCTTAGTCATCCAGTTCTATTTTTTGCCTAATTGAAGACATCCAAAACGTCTCTTTTTGCAGATACCTGGGCTCCCTGGAGTCCCTGGAGTTGAGCACCAAATCCTGGAAGCTCTCTGAATCACTGATATTGACTTGAGTATCTTGCCCAACACAGACAAACCAAGTAAGCCTCTGAAACAGACCTGGGCATTTATTGTTGGAGATCAAGCTGGCTATGACAGCAAACCCGCAGTTTTTTTAATGGATCTCTTTCATACGCTTTTGTTTTTCAATGCTTTTAAGAGGAGAGATGTATAAGTACAACAAAAATGGTCAGACAGAGACAATTGTCTATTTGACTATATAATGTGCACTTCCTCACATAATTGATTGTTTTACCGAGCACATCCAAGCCCACTGTTCTTTGCATGTGAACAATCTCAATTTATAGAGGCCATAATATACTGAATACACAGGGAAAAGTTATAAATAAGTTTGCTAAGGGTGTACTGTGTACTCAGTCATGTAAAAGAAGCCCTGTGAACCCTCTTACCACGTGGGATCATTAGAGAAGATCTGCTTGACGCAACATCTTGTTAAAGGTATGGCAGCGGAAGAGGCAAGGGCATGCCTGCACTTGATGCTTTGAAAGGAGCCCCCTGCCCCATGGATAAATCCTGCTGGTGAAGAAAGCAGAGACTGTGCCATTACTCCTGAATGCAAAGCCCCTTGGCTGCTATGAGCATGGGTAGCTGCTGCAGCCTCCCGCAGAGTTAGAGGGGTTGGTTGATTTTACTCCGTCCATATCTTTCTGTACTAACCCAGACCATGTGGGCATTGTATGCTGAGGTGACGTTTTCATCTCAGAAATGAGCATTTGAATACTAACTTGTGTGTTAGTCTTCTCATTTATTCCTTCTTTGTTTTCTAGATGGCAAATAGTATGGTTGTCTGTGGTCACTCGGCTCTAACTCCTCAGCATTTCAAGTTTGGAGAGGCTCAGTTCAGTATTTATGGGAAAATAATACATTAAATTACAAAATCAAAGTGGTATCTTCTGGCACATGGGCAGCATCAGCTGAATAATAAGCTGGTTTCAGTGGGTGTTTGTTTTTAGGGTAAGGAGCTCTTATTTATTTTTTGTTTGTTTTATTTACCATGGAAGGTAATTTGAGCTCTGGTATCAAAACATGTCATGTTCTGCCAAGAGGGGATTAAAGAGGAGAACGCTATGGAAAGAAACTGGGTTTGTCAGTAAAGAACTGAGAGAGATTTTATTTACTGGAGTTTTGCAATCAGCGCTTTTAATCTTCCTCACAATTGGGCCATTCAAAGGCCAAGAATATGTTTCAAGGGCCAGTGAGGAATAACCCAAAAACCAAGGAGCAGCTGTCTCAAATGCTATCAAACACATGGCCATGCGTTGCCATCCAAAGTTCAGGACAGTGGAAGCACCTGCCTCTGAGGCAGGCAGGGATATTTGCTTTAGACATCTCCAGCATGCTGATGCCATTGGTGAGATTTAGTGCTGGGCAAGAGAAGCAATGAGCCAGAGTAAGGTGTTTCCACGGAAAAGTAAGAGAGCCCAGTGACCCAGCTAATTTCAACAGCAGATAGAAATGTCAGTGCATTTAAGCTGCCATCCTGAACGATGATGAGCCTTTTCAGTTGCCCCAGAAATGAGAAGAGCAGACAGAGGCTCTGCATCGGAGGGGTGACTCCAGCACTATCAAAGCACAAGAGAGCTAAAGGAGCAAGAAGTGACCCTGAGTGATTAACTCTTTTCTCTGGAGATCACAGTGATCACCAAGAGCATTAACACTGAGCTGGTGGTATCGATGCAGGCACAAGATTTCTGCATTGGGTCAGAGAGCAGCTCCACTTCTGCCGTGACATAACGGAGAAGGGACTTTGGCATACTGAGTGGAAGATGACAAAACAAAACAAAGGAGAGAGGATTGCTGTGCAAGTTGAAAACTGAACTGGGGATACTTGTCCCTACCTGCAAGCTCTGTTTCTCTTAGCAGTATCCATCAGCTCAGCTTTGTTCTCATGTGGTAAAAGACATGGACTGATTAATGAAAAATAAAACTATGTCTGGGCACGAGCTGCCAAATTTTATAGCTGCCTAAAGATTCAGCTAGACAACTGGAGAGATTTCCAAAGACATCTCCATAGTTTTCACTGATTTCTCTGTGGCTTAGGTGCTTGGAAACGATCAAAAATCTTGCTAAGACATTTTTCTGGTGTGTTACATTTTCCTAAATACTCTGTGAAAAATTAAGCGCTAAATAGCTTGCCATAAGATATGAAGAATGACTTTGACAAAAGTTAGAACAAAATACAGATCTCTAAACTTCTCCGTTTCTGCTTTAAAACCAAGATTTCCTTTTCTTTAGTTAAAGTCATCCTTTAGTATGCTCTGTGTGGAGGACAAAAGGGTGGAAAAAAAGCAGAAGAAAAATTGATGTAAGTAGAGATGTTGCTTGGGGACTGAGAACATACTTGTTGCCTTATCTACTGCTTTTTTAATCTCAGGAAGTGCCAGGCAATTGGAATATGAAGATTGGTATCTTTTAAATATATCGACACTTGGAAATCTTCTGGATTAAACACCATTACATAACTCTTTCCATTAGTGCCTTAAGTTGATGAAAAAGCTAAACAATTTCAAGCCCTTTTTTTTTCTAGATCTGAATGTGAGGAGGCAGGGGAGGCTCTTAAGCAAGGCTTATGCCCGGGAGCTGGGTGCACTGCCTGCAATGCGGGCAGGTGTTGAGAAACTGGCTTCCTCACCTTGCTCTGCCCCAAGTGGGAGCAGATGGAGGAGGCACAAATCTGTGGCTGAAGGGGATGAATCCTTGAGGTGCTTGGACGGGATAGCAGGATGGACTCCCGCCACCCTCAAATGGGAAAAGTCTTCCCCTTAGCAAGCAAAGCACGAGGTCTCTGGCAACAGTGCTGGAGAGAAGGCTGAGCCTGAATCCCAGGTGGGATTTATAGAGAGAACTGCTGAAGAACTAATGGTCCACATGGGAGTATGGAGTCCACTGGGAGCTCGCAGGCAAAGGTTTTATCTTGTCACTGAGATCAGCGACAGAACAAAGGGTTGAGAAGATCCCTGGGCATTGTCCTGCCTGTCCTGGAGAATGAAATGTCCCTTGTTTCACTGTGGTGAAGACACAGATGTAGAGAAGTGATCGAACGGAAGAAAATATAGGCCTGAAAACCATCTCCTAGGCTCCAAAGCCCAGCTATGTCTTGTGTTCTGCACTTACATAGCATAGCAAGATCTGTCTTAATTGACATCTTTCTGTCTCTGATAGCCCCTGGAAGGTTGCCAGGGCTGCTCTAATACCTAGGAACCATCTTCTAATTTTGAGCCTAAATTCATTGACGGTCAGTTTACAGAATAACCACTTGTTCTTGAGCCAACACTGTCCTTCAGCGCAAATGTTTCTCCTCCCTCCCCAGTGCTGAAGCTCTCTGCTGTGTTTATTGACCGTAATTATCTTCCCTCTTGGCCTCTGTTTTGGCATGCTGAATAATCCTAGCTCTGCTAGCCTCTTCTTTAAAGTAAGGTCCTTATGTTGTCATACTAACAGCTCCCCTTTCCACCCACTGCCACTTGAATTAAATTTTTCTTGAACACTGGATGGTCATTACTTCATCTGGACCTCAGACTAGATTTTTCTAAAACTTTCTGTACTGCTATTTGTACAGTATTCCACCTACGGTATCACAAAATGGCAAAACTGGTGGCCTGCTTCTGGCAGGGGAGGAGGGAGAGAGGACATTTCTAATGCCAAATGGAGGGAATTCCTTGGAACTGCTCTCGTTCCTGGGCTGCTGCTGTGTGTCCCTCTCGTGTGTCAATGCACAACCAGCCCTGCAGATAAGCAAAGTCTTGGCAGAGATAACGTGTCACAGTAACAGAATTTTATCCCTGTCAAAATTAGTATTTGGAGAGGGCCCAAATGGCATTACAAACTTTACAAGTCAAATGGAAGACATGCCTCTTGTTGTAAGGAGCCTATTTTCACACAGGATGAAATGACTGAGTAGAAAATGATGTTGAGAGCTGGAGCCAAGAAAAAAAGGGACACTATGAATCTGCAGGTTAGTTATATTATGCACATCTTGTGTATATCTTCACCAGACCGATGTTTTCCAGTCTATGCAATATATTCTGTATATACTATAACCTCACAAACATTCTCTAAGGCACAAACATGGAGGGTGTTAGTTTCACAGCGAAATGAGAAGTCTCACTTGGCCAGAAATGCCACTTAACTTACTTTTGTGCTTCTGCAGATGGCAAGAGTCACATTTTTGCTGCTCCCTTTTAGTTCATGCTTTAGAGCAAACTTCCTAAGACATGTTCCAGTTTGGTCTATGCAAGTACCTCTGGACAAAAACCAAGAGCCTAGAGAGCTACAGGATGGATTCAGATAGCCTTAAATAGGAGGCTTATATATATTTGTTAGTAGGGGGTATGAAAAAGGAGGGATGTTTCCCCAGAGTGGACTTCTATTAGATTGAACGAAGAATTGTATTGCTAATCCCGTTCACATGCTTGCATGCCCATCTCTTTGGGTGCAGGCTGGTTTATGACACGACAAATAGACATCAGGGTGAGTCTGCTGCTGTTGACACCGTACTCCTTAAAAAGAAAAACTGTGGAGGTTACTCATGGTGTTATATAAAAGTATTATGTGCTGAGCAATAACTGTGAATCAAAGAAACATATTGTACTTTCAGTAAAAAGACATTTCTCTCTATGAAATTTCCTTTTTGATAGAGCCAGTTGGAAACCTTCCAGCTAAACAGATTTAGCGTGCAAAATATTTTGGGAAAACATTACTATTTCAACAAACTTCCTGCAAGCTCCTGGTGGCTGTGGCACTTGAGCTCTGTGTCCACACCACTGTGGTGGCTTCACCTCCTTCCTCTTCCCTACACAGCAGCTATTTGGTGACTACTGGCATTGAAAGGAGGAGAAAGGAGAAAGAGCATCTCTCCCCCTCACTCAGAACAGGCTCCTGGCACACATTTGCCACATTGGCGGCCCACCTCAGGAGACGGGTGATGGAGGGGAGCTCCATCAAAGGGGATCTCCCCTGGCCACTAGCAAAACATTTGTGACCAGACTCATGGTGGGGAAACTGTGCTCTGGGGCTGGGGAGGAGGGCTCCCACACATCCAGGAGAAGTGCCAGATCCGGGAAGCTTGGCAGCCCCAGCCATGCTGATTGGAAATGATGTATCCACTGCCAGCTCCCGTGCTGCCCGCGCTGCCCGTCAGTCCACTGACATGACTCATACTCTGCTGGCCAGGGGGAGGCAGGAGCGGTGCCGATAGGACGGGTGCCAAGCTCAGGCAGCACTTGCTCGACATGCTGGGGAGTTTTATTTTGGGATGGAAAGGTCAGGTGGTTAATCAAGTGGAAACGGGATGATAGGCTGTTAAAGCACCATGTACTCACTCTGCAAGCACGCCAGGTTAAGGAAAGACGGGGAGACACAGACATGTCCAAAGAGAACATAAAAATATCAGCATTTGGCGTATTGCACAACAGAAAGAGTTGGCGAGCCTCTAATCTTGAGAGCCTGTTGATCTGTTTTGGCAGAGAGCTATGAGCACATCAATCCAGATTCTCAAAAGAGCCTGAAAGCTGCATTTTGGAGCAGCAAAACACGGAGGCAGAATGACAATCCTGTCAAAGCCCGCTCTGAAATGCTGCTTCGTGAACACTTCTAACTCTATTAACCTACAGCCTACTAAGATGATTTAAAAGTGGAAATATTAAAAATCAGGGCAGGATACAGTCATAGTAGGAACAAAGCTATTTAATTCCCCGGGCTTAAACGTCGCCCTTGACTCCACTCCTCTATTTCACCGGTTCATGGGAACCCTGATAAACTTGGGCTGTTTTTGGTGGAATGAGATTACGATAGCAAGGACCTTGAAATGTCTCTTAAACAAAGTGTATTGCACCTGGAGGAAGACAAAAGGCTGGCTTGTAACAAAATAATCTCTCTGTCATTATGTTTCACGCTAATTCAAAGAGCTGATCTTTAAATGATCTCTCTTGCTTTGCTATTGGTGCTAATTCTGCTTCTTTACTTAAAGATCTGTCAGCAATTTTATTACAGCCTTTTGTTTCAAGGGATTTCAGACTTGGTCATAAAAGCATAGTCCCAGCTGAAACTTAACATATAAAGTTACAAAATTTTTTTAAAAGGCAAAAAAAAAAAGCAAGTGAACAAACTCAGATATTTTTAAGGCTATAAAAGCTTAAAAAGAACCAGAAGCATGCCGCTTGAAGTGATTACAATGATTATTTGTTTTCCCTAGACAGGAGAAATAGCTTTATTGTATTTTATTTTTTTAACCTATGGGTAATTAATAAATCACAATTTGGAAAAAAAAATTGAAGTTATTTAATTGTACACCATTTTGGATGGTATTCCTCGCCCCACTAGTTATAAATTTATTTAAGCAATTTATTAACTCAACATTAATGCCTCCAAAAGAATACCTTCTTGGCCTGATGACTTACACATTTTAAATATTTCTATTGGCCCTGAAAAAAACTGTACTGTAAAGGAACCATATAAATGTGTATTTATGTAAAACTCTTGAATTACATGACTCTGTAAAATGAGTAATTATGTATTTAATATCTGGTTCAGGCTGCTGTTTTAAGATCAATCATAATATATAGATAGATATAGTTATAGTTATAATATATAAAAACTTGAATGCTCATCAAGGTTCTTACCTAAACTTTCCTAAGCAACACCCCAGCACAGACCACATGCCTCTGTCTATTTTATTTTCCCCTGTGTACAAAGGAAGGGGTGAGTTAAGGTTGAAGCGTTGGCCAGGTTTGGAGCTTTAACTGAATATCCTTACGCTGTGAGTGTAGGTCAAATCCTTTGACATTACACGCTCGGTACAGGCACAAAGTAATCTTTCAACTTAAACCATGTGTGATGTGGTGGAAGCTTTTTCTCCCCTTCTGTTCCCCTTTGGTCTGTGAATTGGCCATGGTTAGATCTTTTAATTGAACAGGTGTACTTTCTCCCTCCTTGTGATATGAAAGAAGCATAAAACTCGATTATAGCAATTTATGGTCTCTTAACTTGCTTTGACTTGTATCCATGACAGGCAGCTTTATGCTCAAATTCAGGACTTGGTAAAATAGGAAGTTAAAATTAACCTCGGTCCTTTTATAGATTAAAACCTCAACAAATAAACAGTGGTTTAGTGGCATGGCAAGCTGCCCCTTCAAATCCAAGAACCAGTCTGAGATGTCTATTTTGAGTTAGTTTTGTTTTTTAAAAAAAGATAATTGGACTTGGATAAATACAGGAGTAGCCTGTAATTCATACTGGTATGAGTTAAAGCAAAGTTTAATGCTACTACTTTGAAATCAGCAATGTATGAGATTTTATGCCTTAATATTATGCCTATGTAAAAAGAACTCTGTGCGCTCTTCAGTGAGAGAGTTTCAACGGAAGTGTTTTAGGCTGCAAAGATGTGCAGATAGGTATAGCAATATATGGAGCAGGTCAAAAGCATTTTGGGTTTGGAGGCCTGAGTTCTGAAATGTAATGCTGTTTATTAATAATAGGGAAAAAAATTAAATATCCCAACTCCCTAGAGGTCACACAGGAGATCAGGCTTAAAAGTAATCATTCTTTGAACACCGAGTTAAAAATGATGGTGCTGGAGCTCCTTCTCACCCCAGCCCTTTTCCCCCACAGTGATAGCGTGACCCTGAAAAGATGAGCCCTAGAAATTAAAAGGCATCTGCAGCAGAGACGGTCCCAAATGAGGGAGGCTTTAGTTTGGGGCTTATTTTACTGATAGCACCTGCAAGCCTCAACAAGTTGCTGAATGGATAACGTGCACATTTCAGAGACAGGGGAAAGGGGAACATAGAGAAAGCAGCCTGATAGCTGAAGAGGAGGGTATCAATGAGGAAATGTTAGCAGTTCAATTGCTATAATTTTCTAAGCTACATCCACAGGTGAAACACATTAAAATCTTGTTTTCAAAGAGCAAAGCAGAGCAACGTACTAAAACTACTTCTAGAGAGTGCAGCTGAATCCCTGGCCAAGCGTGAAAAGCCTGTCGCTCTGAAGTCATACAAGCGAGAAACTTTCACAGGGAACCAGGGAAGAGGGATACTCGATGTTAAATCCGATACCCTGCTAAGCATATAGTGTTCCCAAGAAGCTGAAGAATGCAAGTCTGCGACCGATACCTCCACCCACGTAGCCACTGGCTGCTGAGTAGCCATAATAATATGTGTGTTTTCTTTTATAGGAATGGAGTTGTGTGCAGGAGAAACCCAACGTGATTTGCTCTGCAAATCAGAAAATTAAGCGAGGGGACTGCCAAGGGCTGGAATTGATGTAGGATTGGATCCTTCACCTGAGCTTGACCTGGCATAGCTCCACGGAGGGAAGCAGTTGGGTGGTCCTTCCAACTGTCTTTTTGCCCTCCTCTTTCTACAGTACAGCACATGACAATGTGTTGATTTATTTCCCATGCTTCTCAAAAATGCTTGCTTCTGCTCACAGGAAGTCAACGGCAGATTTGCAGTAGATTTCACTAAGACAAAGACCCTCCTAGCCCTGGGAATAAATGGATGTAACAAGCATTTGCCTTAGGTAAGCAGTAAACTTTTCTACATACAACAAAGAGTACCCTGGTTTTAAAAATAAATGCTGAAAAAGAGCTCATTCCGATTTGCAGTAACTATTTCTCCCCAAAAGCCCAGCAGAGAACCTTGACTAAGGCCATTTCATTGTGGCTGGAAGAGTAGGGAAACTCCATTAGGAACAGTGCTCACTAAAACTAATACTGTCCTGCATCCTCCCTTAGGGTCATCTCACTATGAATCTGCAGTTTGATACACATTCTGTAAAACACGTATCAGCTGACAGTTTAGTGACCTGATTAACTGCTTACCAAGTTCCAGCTAATCCAAGGGACAGAGCTGGTTTTAGCAGGGACAGACTCAGCTCTAGCGGTGACAGACAAGATTTCAAGTTAGATGATGTGGTTTCACTGACATCATCTGAGCCTGAGCCTCAGAGGAAATCAGACTCCTGAGTCACTGTTTTGCAGGTTTTCATTCAAATAACCACCAGCCACAGAAATACACCCAAAACTAGCCTGCTCATATTAATGTCTTAGTGCTAAGAGGTTGTCTCCAAGGGACAAAGCATGTCGCAAAGCTTTCTTTTCTGCCACCTTCCTGGGAAAGGTCAAAGCAAGGCATTGACAGTACTACTCTCTCATTCAAGCGCACAACGTAATTGAAAAATATCCGTCGGGAAATACACCTACACACAGAAAATGTATTTTTGCAAGAAAACAATGGCTTTCAAGATGTTACGGGCCTAGCATAGGTTATGTTAACAAGCACCATGACCTGTACTGACACCAGGAATACAAGACAGTACGGACCCCTTAAAATCTGTCAGGTCTTTAGAAATGCAGACATATGTTAGGAAGCCCCTCCTTTCACTCATTAAAGGCTCTCACTCATTAAAGATGGCCAAGGAGAGTCCAGAAGAGATGGAGGGACGGGGGGCAGCACCTACAAGCCCCCATGCTCTGCAGGCTGTGGGGATGGAGGTGGGCGAGTGGGGGGAGGATTTCAGGTACTTACCCTGAATCTGACTCTGAGGCTGAGGGTTAAAAGCAGTGGTGTGGTTCAAGGAGGCTCGTGGGTTGGGTGTGGGGGCTGGGTGGTGTGGGCTGACCCTCATGGCCGTACGACGCAACTGCTCCAGTTCACTCAGGCGCTCTGAAAAGGACAAGCTCCCAGGCTTTGTCTGCTCATCTATTTTCTGACGATGTCCTATTGTGGGAGGGGGGGGGAAAAAGATCAGAAAAGCTCACTGATACATGAGGTCTGTTGACTTATTTTCTTTTTTAAAAAAATTTTTTTAACCCCTCATCCACTGGCAAAGTAACTAACCAGTTAGCAGCCATCTGAAATGCAACTGAATCCACCTGTCTGCAAGAACAGGAGACACAAGCAAGTCATGCATTGTAACCATATTGTGAGGCAGCCCAAGACATGGCCTAGTCTGAAGAACGAGATCCACTGAAAATTGCAGGGCCTTCTCAGACCTAGGACTGGGAGAGAAGGCATTTCTAAAAGAAAGACTGTCTGCAGGAATGCATAAAAGGAGAAATTGAGTGGTCCCTGTGCTAAATCTGCACTGGAATAACTAAAAAATTCAATCTGAGATTGTAATAAGGTACCATAATTAGACAAGTACTATGGGGCTCTAAAATACCAAACCCAAACAAAACCCATTTTTTGATCCTTTTGCAATGTATTTACAGACAGAAATAGGAAAGAAACACCAAAAGCTGGTAGAATTGAAATTGGAGTAATTAAGTCTCTCTTGACATTGAGAGCTTCAGAAACGTGAGGTCCCCTTAGATGTATGACTACAAGAAAGTAGATGCTGACATTACAGCATGGGAGAGCGCACGGTAGACTTGGTCATAGCCACATGGGAGCTAGAGAGTTCAGCACTCCCCAGGGCAGCCCCTGGAGCGTGGTCCCCATGAAGCTCTGATGCTGCGGCCCCATGGGGCTGGGAGGGGACAGGGAAGGTGCCAGAGAGGCCCAGTTCCAGCGCAGCACTGGGTAACATCCAGATTCAGCTGCAAGGGCAGAGACATATCTCATCATAGGCAGGATGGTTTCAAGATAAGCTTTAGCTAGTAACAGCAAGCGGTGCACAAGGACTAAGGTAATGCATTTCTAACTGTTGCCTGTGGCTGCTCTCCGCTCTGTGATCCTTTATGTGTCAACCTGTAACCACAAAGACACCACACAGAGCATACAAAAGGGACGTCTTGCTCTCTGGCAGGCATGATGAAAGCACAGATTTTAAATCCTTTTTCCACCATCTTGAGCTAACCTATTGTCACAACTTTGCAAACCACTTTTGTGTCCATTGGTTTCCAGTCTTACAAGATATCCTTCAAAAGTGGGATATCTTATTCTGGAAGGCTGCTAACACCATGCTTTGGTGCTGAACTAGAAACCTCCCTAGCAGATATGTTTGGTGAAGTGTCTGAAATGGGATGGTTCAGCCATGTTCCCAACCAGGTGGAATCAAAACTTTCCTTTGGAATATTCTCCCGTTCTCTATTAGGGCTTTTTCTTTTTAAAGATCACAGAAAACAACCCTTCAGCAGAAAGCCCCAAAGCAGACTATCTCTGGCACACAATGCATGTCAAATCTCTAGCCCAGAGGTCCAACATCTTTTTTTCTACTTGTTCTCTTGAATAAGGTAGCATTACCCTTGTCTTCTGCTCAACACCATAGCTTGCTGTCTGTCTGCTCCTGGTTTTAATTTTTTTGTTGTGAAGTGTTGCTTTCTGCAGCTTTCTTTTCATCTCCATCCTCCCTGCAAGGAGGTGGCCAGTGCTGTTCCTATGGTGAGTTCTCTCTCAACTCATAGCTACAGCAATGAAACAGACAGGCACAAAACTCCTGAAAATAATCCACTGTTCCCTATTCCACACATCCCCACAGTATGTAATAACACAAACATTCATAAACATCCAGCTTCCGATTTTGAGTATCAGTGAATAAACAGCAAAAGAGCTCTGTATGCACCTTACTCCACAGAGCACTCTTTCAAGCCACCCTAACAGCTCAACCATGACACAGGACCATTTTATGCACTAAAAGGAAAGCATGCATTTAAAAGCAGTTCCCAGTAGCTGCATTTCTAAAATTAAATTTTATAACTTGTATTATGGTTCCAAATCGCAGTGGCTCGGCATTTCTTCCTGTTGCCAGGCCCTTTGGCACAGCTTGAACTGTCTCAGATTCCACACTATGCTGTAAATTATCCCAAGAGGGGGGGGAAAAATTAAAATATAAAAAGACATATTATAGAGTAGCAGTTTCATCATTAAAGAGACCCATTAGGGCTTCAAAAAAAAAAAAAAAAAGGAGGGGAAAAGTGGAGAAAGATGAAAAAGACTTTTATCTGACATTCTAGTTGGTCAAGAGCAAATACTTCATTTGTCAGCAATGTGAAGCTGGATGCTGCCTCAAGCCTTGGGCTCCTGACCCTGGACTTGAATGCAAAGACACAGAGTCATGCAACATGTGTAAAATACCTCATACATTTGGATTATTTTAAGGTTCAGCAGGCGGAACATAGGGCTCAGAAAGTGCCAGGTCCTTCCAAGTCCATCCCCCTGATGTACTTTATTCCTAATTTCATATTCCACTCAGACATCTTCTGCTTTTAAGTGAGTGCATCAACACCAGGTTGGACCCACTGCTATTCTGACTTCTTCTCCTACCTCCCTGGTGTTGCCCTCCAAGCATCTGGAGTTTCGTCCACCTGGCACAACACCAAATATCCCAGCAGTGCGAGCCTGTGTGCTAGCAGCCTTTCATGGAGGTGAGCGGTTCCTCTGAAGCCACAAGGGCTGCATTAAGGCTGCCAAGGCAGGAATTAACTTTCCTGCTTTGACTCTAGCTCAGGCACTAAACCTGTGTCAGGCTGGCACATGATGCCCGGCAAGGCAGGCAAACCTGAGCTCACTCGGAACAAACCAGCGAGCAGGCAGTGAGCGGGGCAAATTAACCCAGGCACAGCATCCTCCCAAGGTCACCACAGGGCACCCCGTTCCCAGGCCAGCTCCCTCTGAGCTGATGGGAGTATCTCTGCCTGTCTCTGTACTACACATCTGACTCCTGGACCTCCCCACCCAGACTGGTGCTGCCCCAGGTCATCCTGCTGAATTTTGGGCATTGAAAGGGGGTGTTTCTGCTAGCAGCCTCATGCACAGGGCCTCATCCGTAGCCTGGGGGTACCAGTGGTACGTTGGCACACCCAAGGTCTGTCTCATCCCTTGGGCTTGTGGAAATTCCACTCGTATCAATGCATTCAGGGAAGAAAGACCAGCGCCAACAGGTTCCTTCTCAGGGGAACTCTGCTGTTGTTTTTGTTCATATGTTGGAATTTTTGGTAGGAACAACCTAGAATCAAGGCCAGGTAATTGTCACCTAAAGATGTAGCTCCAAAAGTGGCTCCTTCCACCTCTACCTCCAGTCAGCTATTTAATCTTTTCTCTCTTGCTGACTGCTGCAGGTAGCAACACAGAACCTGTTTTGCATGAAGGTCTGCAGCAAGAAAGTGAAGAACCGTGTCAGAAAAATGTAGCAAATATAAATGCTTTTCCCAAGCCACTATAAATGCAGAGGCAGAGCTTTCCTAGGGTGACTTGTATTTTCATGTTTATTAGCTTTGCTTTGAAGTTACCCTCTAAACACCTTGCTTAAAGCGTAGGCAAGTTCTCCTCTGTTCACCCCTGTAAAGCCCAGAACTATGATTATCTCCCTTTTATAGTTGGAAAAACTGAATGACAGAGAAGTGAGATGACTTGCCTGTGGTCAGCCAGTGACCCTGTGGCAGATGCTCGCCTCCCAGCTCAGCGTGGTGACCACAAGCCCAGGCTTCCCCTTTCCAGGAGAGCAGCATGATGCAGGATGAAAAAGAGCAGCAGGAAGGTGCTTGGAAACTGGTGCAGCTCTGCTGAGCTGGCAGTTTGGCCATGAGGATCTGCCAATTTTGCAAATCAGAAGGAACTTTACGGAAGTCAATCAACCATCCAGCTGCTGAATGAAGAAGACCTTGACCTAGAGCTCGCAGTGAGAGCCAGCTTGCCACAAGAAGGCACCGCTCTCCTCTTTCCTTCCCCATGTCTCTATAGTTTTTGACAAGCATCAATTTGCAGGTACTAGCAGAGGAAAGAAAACAGCAGCATTTTTTTCCTCTTGGGTTGCAGTGTTTGATACACAGGACATCCAGCCTGCTTAGCTAAACCACAGGGTTTGGGGGCTTTTTCACTTTTTTTCTTTATCCCTTTCAAATACTGTCTCAGTGAGGTCAGAAATATATTTTTACGCAGAATATTAAACAAGGAGGGCAGAGAAAACATTAGCTTTTCCGATACTTTTACAGCAATGCAACATGAAAGTGCTTTCCCACTTAGTGGGAGGGAAACGCAGTTTTATAGACTTTAAGAGACTGTGGAGCACTCAGCTTGGACTGTGGCCATCTGGTTGGGGCTCTGGATGCAGAAACAACAAGAATAAAGTGCCTTGGCAGCCCCTGGTTTTGTGCACATCAGGCACTCATTGGGAATGGTTGCTCGGTCTGGGTTTCGCACCGCAGCTGGGCCAATGGAGATGACAGCAGCGTTCCAGGCTGCCTCCAGGTGCAGAAAAAGGAACAGGTCTCCCATTACCTTCCTTTTCACCTAATTTGTAAACGTGTCACTAGAGGCCTTTCAGGTTCAGAGGGGCAGAAGCAGGTAAAACAGAGGCTAAAGAAAATTGCTACTCTCATTCTTCCAGCTGAAGCTACTGGAATTCCTGTGGGTACTCAGGACCATTTTACAAGTAAACACTACTGGAATGGATTAATGGACATTTTTTTTTCACTTTTAATCAAGTCACAGGATGAGTACGCTCTCCTGTCACTTGCTCTCATTCACTCACAAATCTGAGTCTTTGGAGCTGGTGCACGGAGAGGTACTAATGGACAGAAAGTTTGAGCTTGGGGGACCAGGTGTCTGATGGAGACTCACTGTCTCACAGCTGCTGAGCATCCTGGCCAGAGGCAGACCCCAGCAGAAACACCACAGGTTTTTATGTGTATTATCTACAAGCTTTCTGACCCAAATCTGCAGGTGGTACTTGCATGTAGATAGTATAAGGGGAATTAAGAGGAACCTTTTCTTGCTGAGGGGAGTGGAATATCTCTCCCACTCTCCTCTGCCCCCCCTTTTCCCAGTTACTTTTCACATCCAAAAAGTGGCTTATACACAGGAAACTACAACATCTAGCCAGATTTCGCTGAAGTAGGGAGTGGCTGATGAGACCTGATGCTCTGGTTTAATGAATGCTGACTGCTTTGGTACCACATTGGACCTTGATCCAAGCATCTCCTCTTTTCAGGGCTGTTTCTGTTCAGGGCTTTGGTTTGGCTCCAGCACTAGTGGGGTAGAAAATAAGCCACATTTCATTGTGTCCAGCTAATAAAGTGGTAAACATTGTTTTGTGCCATGGAGCTAAAAGAAATCCAATTATTTTGTACATAGTGAAGGGTGAGAAGAAAATACGCTCGTTCACATTATTCTAGGAAGTGAGCACACTACTTTTGGAGAAAAAAATGATATGTTCTTATAAACGAAAGTGAACTATAGTGCTTCTATATTACTATCAAGCTAGGAAATGCAAATGCTTGAAAACTATCTGTCCTCCTCACAAATTTTTTTTTTTTTTTGCTAACAATAGTGCCTTAAATGCATAAACCAGGAATATTTTTCTATATGCCAGAAATCCCAGATATCAAATATTTTGCACACTCTTCTTCCCTATCTGCACAGAAAAAGCAAGTAGTATAACCTTTCTAGGACACCGTTTGTTGTGTTTTCAAACAGACCTGACCTGATCCTGCAGAGATGTACACACATGCTTAGCATAAGGCACTAACCATTGTTGCATGGCAGACCACAGGGCTCTAGGAAACCATGCTTGAAAATAAAACCAATCTGTAGAGTGGTTTCCTCTCTAGTCTCCATCACTTTGATAAGACTTATACTGCACGCAGGCATTAGGAGGATGAGTACAGGACAACATCGGAGCTCACCAACCTCTTGTGTAATGTTCAAAATATAATGTAAAAAGTTCCTAAAAAAGGAATTAGACATGCTGTAGGATATTTTCTCTTTCCTCAGTTAAAAAAAATATTGCTGTGGTGAGGAAAAATAATGGTGATGATAGTCAGAGCTATGAGTAGACTCGTCAGCAATTATCAGTTTGCTGTTTTTCTTAAGCACTGTACAATGCAAGCCTTCTTTCCAGACAGAAGGAACATCATGGTAGACAGGATATTATGCTCAACATTGTTGTGCCATGTCAGTAATTGCCAGCAGAGACAGTGTTGGTCATCAGACTTGACCTGACTGTAGGCATAAGGTTCTAGGAAATGCATGAATGAGACTGGATATTGTGTGACTCGATGACCAGGCTGACATCCAGCTGTCCTTCAGAAGCAGAATGCTGAGCAATGCCAAGCAGAGACTGACACCGGGAAGTGATGTGCTTCTCCTATCAGCTCCCTGGCAAACCTCACCCTTTCTATGTCTCTATGGAAAAGTCTGCTTGTTACTCCAAGTAACTGCAGACAGACCAGATGTTTCAGGTGTGATCCTTTGCTGAGCATTTAATTTTTCCACCAGGTGATCCAATTTGGCTGTGTGTTGAACAAAGGTCTAGTGATACCAACAAGGTGAACAAAGATTTACACAGCAGGTTCCCTGCTCTCTGGTAACTTCCTGCTTTGCCTGGGGGAAACTCCAGGTAGCTTCTTGCACCACTGATGGGGGGTTAGTTGCCCTGCTGTAATGATATGCATCCTGAGCAGCTGGTGCATTTTCTTCCTACATGCTTTAACAGTAGTTAAAGAATATTTTGGCAATAGCTTTTCCTTAGCTCTTCTTTTTTAAATCAGTGCTTTTAAAAAAAAACATACACAAACAGATGCTATAGGTAGAGCAAAATTTGCAATGAGAGGGAGTCTTGCCCTGGGACAAATGAGAGCAGGCAGGAGAGTCCGGATCAAGCCCCTCTTGCCTCGTCTATACTGGAAAACAAATTTTGATTTCCTGTTTTCCAGGTGAGTGCTCTAACTGCAGACCAAGAGCCGTTTTTGTCACTGATTCACTCTCCAGCTGCGCTGGGACAGCTCCAGTGGGGAATGTCCCCAGGAAAAGGGACAAGCAGAGGCTGCCAGTCTCCCTTGCTCCAGCTAGCATGCTGACTGCGAGACTGCAGGCTGCTGTGGGCTGGGTCCCTCCAGCTCTCTCCCTGCCTCCTAACGAACATATGAAAAGCCTCACGTCTACCCTGAGGTACCACAGCCAGAAAAAGCAATCTTGACAATTTTTGCAAGGCAGGAAATATGCTTCCTCTCCCCGCAGCTCTGCTGGTGAGGCCAGTGCTGTACTAACAAGTAGCAATGAACAAACTTATTTCCACTTAAAACACAATTATTTTCCTTGCTATGGATCCACCAAAACTTCCCGATGAATCTGACATAAGCGCATCCTCTAGTTCTGTCGTGGAAGTGCAATTATTCTGTGGGTTCACCCCAGGAATTAGGTCATCACAGTGAAGGAGAAGTAAAGGAATTGAGTGTTAGTAGTTTGGAGGGCAGAAGTTGTTAATGAAAGTTAAATTAGTCTGTAAAATTATACCCTTTGCTTTCTTTTCCCTTTCCCCCATGTCAATGTATATACTTTAAAAATACTGACTCCTTGACAAAGTTTGAATGACTCCCAACTTAAGCATCGCATTGCCAAAAGCCTCTTTTGTTTCTTTATAGTTTGCATCTTCCCACACGTACAAACCTCCATAAGAATTCCCTCTAGCCATGGGCTGAGACATCATAGCTGAAGATACATATGAAAGAGTAGGTGCAGAATGAGACACAACCAGCCAACCAACAGCTCAGCAAGCAATCAAAAAAATATGGGCACAAAAGGACACAACCATCCAAAGAAAAGCTGCAGAAACACAAGGCTCAGGCAGCAAGGGCTGAGTCCCCATTTGAGCAGCCCTTAGGAGAAGGTTGTCTCTCTGCTGAATACAGGGGACCAGGCTCCTAATTCAGGCACCTTAATCAAATGTGTAAGCTTAGGTGGGATGAATCTGGACCCCTTCCATCTGTCTGAGTGGGAAAAGCAAGGGATGATAGTATTTGTCACCTTTGCAGTGTTCTCCAAGAGGACAAACAAACGGGAAACTGAGTTACACAAACATCATGATATCGGAGGTCAGAGAAATAACTTAAACAGAAACCCATTTCATCAGGCCACCGAAATATCTCTAGACAGTAAAAGGTCTCCATCATTCAGCCTCAGACAGAGTTGAACAAGAGACCTGTAACTTAAAGGTCAAGTTCTGTGGCTCACTCTTTATGTAGACCAGGAAAATTTGGCAACAAAAAAGTAAATTTACTCCCCGCAGATACTGACCATTCAGACTTTGACGACTTGTAAAAAAACTTTGCCCCTGTCTAAAAAAAAAAGTAGATAGCCAGGCTATATGCTTGCCTTGAACTAAAGACCTTTGCTGTTACCAAGTTTGGTGACTGGTATTTCCACACAATAGATGAAAATACCTGTTTTCCCAAAGAAACAAATCTGAATAGTTTAATCCGTAGGTTACTAAGCAGTCCCTCCTCTGTACTAATGCTCCATTGTGCCTACACAGGACTGCAGTTCATTGAAAGCTCATAAATTTCATGTGGTTCTGCCTAGTCTTTATTTTAGGTTCTTGAACCATTTTTTGCTTTCCTCATTTTCTTTGCAGCTGCAGAGAGATATAGTAAGCTACTGTATACCATTTTGAAAGCAGGGCCTCTGAGAAGTTTCCAAACTGCATACAAGCAGGTTATTCTTTGGCTTGTTTTCTTTGGCTTGGTGTTAGCAGCACAGAATGAGTCAAACAGTATTAACTTTCAAGAGGGAAGTGGTGTGGTCAACCAAAACTGTTTGCGGCTAGATTGCAAAGATAGGTAGAGCAGGTAATGAAGAACAGCCCATAATGCAGGGTGTAGGCAGGAGAGGCAGACAGACTCAGACAAACAGAATCCTTAATAATTAAATCAACACTGTCGCCTAAATTTTTCTGCAGCTTTGTGTGCTGAGGTTAGGACACAGCCTGGCTTTTCTGGACTGGTCAGCCTTGAGAAGATAGTCTGTGCTTAATGGACTCAAACTACAGTGTTCTGCAAAGGAAGAATAAAGGTCAGGTGCTATTAAAAAAAAAAAAAAAAGAAATATATTAACTGTTCATTTATGGCCGGTTAAATTCTTTCTCATGTCTCCTCCCATTTTTACAGGCTGTTCCTTGTATGTTCCATGATGAAAGAAGACAAGGGACATGGTTCCATCCTTCCCTCTCTTTGGGATGTTTTTAAGTTATTAACAAGCACATTGTGCCCTCACACAAGGGACAACTCCTTCTCTTATGATTCAGAAGCAGAGTCGAGATGGCCTCTCCCAAGCATTGCTCTCCCTCAGGCTTTGCAGGGATCTGTGCAGCACTAAGAGAGGGACAGTCTGACCAAGTTTTATCATTACCACTAAGAGAAAATGCATTTACTCTTTACAGTTCCCAATTGCAGCAGACAAGCAAAGAGCAAGGGAACCAACGGAGATGCAGAGCTCAAGTCCTTTTTGCATTCTTCACAATGGGTGACAAAAAATGAAGCAAAAGCCTGCAGTCTGTTCATATGGGCAGGCAAGGAGGAAAACTGATGCATCTTCTGATAAACCAGGGCAGGTGAAGCTGGGAGGGACTGCAGCAGATATGGATTTTCACTCCTTCCAGTTATATTCCAAGAAGACAATAGGTCTGTTCACTGAAGGTGCCACATAGCTTCATGTAGCCTTTCTCTTAGACATGTGTTGTTTTGGTAAACCCTTAAGTAAGGCAACTTCTCAAAAACAAAGGCTTCAGAAAAGGTCCTACACTACCAAAAGCTTGTTTGGTGAGTGGGAGCATCTGACTACTCCCTGCAGAGTGAAAGTTTCCCTCCCCCTTCTCCTGGCTCCCTTAGGAGCCAGAGGAAGATCAGACCCTCTCTCCCACCTCCTGTGGAGAGCAAGGTGAAGGAAACAGGCTGCAGAGATTGTGTGCAGTCAGGTCCTGCTGCCCTCCAGCACATCTCTAAAGGAAACTTTCCTCTCTGCCAGCAGTGCAGTAGGCATTCGGTGACCAACCCTGGAGGGACAGCGGGATTGCTGACTGATGCTGCAATAGCCCAGCTTTGCTAGCTAACCTCCTTCTTGGAAGGGTAGGGCTATATGACACCCTTAAAACCACAGCAGGCAGCTCCACCATGGGGTTTCAACTACAAGTCCATCCTCTCCCAGCTCACGCAATCCCCAGCAGTAACTTCAAACCTTTCGTTTGCTCATGTTTAATGACTGTTGTTCAAAAGTCCCTCTTTAGTGAAGAAGCATGATGGATGAAGGACCAGAAATCTTCAATTTAGAGCACCACCAACTAACTTCACTGGAAAGACACTTGGCATGTCAGTGAACTAGTGTCTTCGGTGGAGATCAGCCCATAGTCACATCCCCTGTGGCCAGCCTACTTGCCGGGGTGTTGCATATTAACGCTTTTCTTTACATAGACAAACACACAAAATACAAGTGGCATCTATGCAATCTTTTTTTCATATTTCTATCGAAAATACTCCCCCCCTAAAAAAGACTTGCTCACCAATCTTAACAACTACAAGTTCTTTGTAGGTAAGTGCAGTTGACAGGAGAAAGTCAGACCTACTGACTGATGAAGAAGCATTTTCAGAAGTAATATACCTTCATCTAATTTTGCTTTTGTCACAGTTACAGAGCCCACTTATTTCACCAGAGATAGACTAAGTCTGTATATCCCTTGAAAATCCCACCATGCTTAAAAATATTCACCACTGTTGGTAGCTGTTCAACCACTAGGCAATAAAATAATGAATATTAAGTGAAAAAAAAAAAAAGGTTGACAAAGACAATAAAAGTGAAAGAAATTAAAAATAACTACCTATCTGTTCTCAATTTAAAATCACACTAATTCAAGGGTGGGGGCAAGGGAGGAGGCGGGGAGAGGGAAGAGCTCTGTGGGATTAACTGACTTAAAAAAGGAGCTGAAATAATTTTGATAGGACTGAGCCAGTCTTACTGCTGTTCCTAGCCCACACCGCAGCAACTCTGGTTTCCTGTTTACCTGCTTTATGTGAGGAAGAAACTTGTTCTGTCCAAATTTTGGTGTATCATTAAAAAACCAGCCACGTAACTAGGCAAGCAAATACATATGAGCTACTTCACTCCCAGAAAAGCAGACTTGACACAAGATTTGGTATTGCACGTATTTGACAATTTTATTGAATTAAAATGACACATTCCCTGCCTCACATCACCCAACATCAACTCTCCTAACTGACTCAGCAGTGAGACTGATAAATGCCAGCGAAAATAATCCTGTTCCACCTTTTGCATATGGAAAAGAAATGATGGCACCATAAAACCTTAGGGGCGCTGGTACTAAAACACTATTGAGTTCCTATCCATTGAGTAGGACAAAAAGGATCCCTCCTATCACTGTTACACCAGGGAGTGCCAAGCATTCACATAAATGTCATAATCCTTTACACATCTGATGGAGAAAAACCAGCACTGTTTTTATGAGCTGCAGGTAGCTGCTAGCCAGTTAAAGTTCATATGAGGCAGGTCTTGCCTGGACCTTGTCTGCACTGGGGGATCTTTGCACTGGGGTAGTTAAAGCAGCTACTGGTATTTGCCTTTACTGGTCTTTTCAGCTCATGGGCAGCATGCCTGCTGGTCTTATGGTTTCATAGTTGAAACCAACTGCTTGAGAGCATGGGCTTTGCTTCAGGTTTCTACTGCCAGTGAAAGCTCCTTGAGGTGGCCAGGCAAGGTGACTCTGAGACCTCAGACAACAGGCTGGTGCTGTGCCAGCCCCACCAGCCTCCGTGAGGGGGCCAACCATGGCCCAGAGCTGCCCCTGACTCAAGAGGGCTGCTCCACCATCCCCTCATGGAGGAGAAGGGGCTTGCCAAGCAGCTGGGATGTGGGGCACAGAGACGTCTTTCTGAGACATGGGAGAGATGTGGAGGTGCTCGTGGATGCTCTGCAGAACTGACTGCATCCAGACACACAACCTCTGGTACTGTTCTCCAGCCAGACTTTTAACATCCAGTGTCAGGTGGTCCTGTGCTATGTGATGGTCCTGTGCTATACAGCCCTGGGCTAAACCAGAAGGCCCAATAGTAAATGACTGGAGTAATGCAGACTGGTTGTGTGAAAATGCTTGCATAATGGAAACAGGCTGATTTCCCTCTCTTCACTTTTCTTCAGAAAGCACAGGTCACAAAGGGACAAACTGCTCCCTGCTCTTTTGCTGCTTGTGTACTTTCATTATGAAAAATGGGTTGGTGGCATGCACAGCTTTCACAGCAGTAGGAGATGTGCCCAACCACAGGACATACATTTTAGGCTGTTGTTCCCTTGCTGCTCTAGGGGACCGCGGAGCTGGCCTGGCTGCTGGGGGGCTGCTAGGATTTTCCTGCCTATTCAGAAACAGCTCCTTTGGTCTGCAAGCATGCCCCTGCAATAATATCCTGCCTTGTTTTATTTAAATGGATTCAATTGCTCTTCGTTATCCATCCTTCAATGAGACACACACACAGAAAGGAAACCAACAGCAATTCTCGACCTAGCTGTACCAATTTAGAGACAGCAACGCATCCAGTCACATTGTGTGACTTTGAGCTAGCCGTGTTTTGTAATTTCCTCCAGCTGCTGCACGCTTGCACATAACCCCATTGCACAAGCCAACGACACATGTCCTCAGAGTGCACCCATAATTTAAGCACTGGTCCGCCCACATCAGTGTCACCCAGACAATAAGACACAGGGACACAAACACAGAGCCACAGACCTGGCAGTGCACTTGGCTTTTCTTGCAGCTCTTCCCTTTCTTTTGTCTGTACATGGTCTATTTAGATTGGAAGCTCTCAAGGGCAAGTACCTTAGCCAAGATTTTTTAAAAAGTGACTAGCAAAGCTGGGTTGTGATACTGAGAGGGTGATGTGCTGTGGAGCATGCAGCTAGGGCTAGCAAAGGAAGGAGTATCTGTTGCATTTCTGTTAGACAATCAACTTGTAAACACCACTCTTTCCTCTACATGTTTTCTGCTAAGTAATTTTTAGGCACTGTAAGTCTCCAGGTGAATGGAAGTATCTGAAAAGCCATCACTGAAATTTATATGGTGGGTCTATTCCAATGACACAATGATTCTTTTTTTCAGGGTTTCTAAACTGTTCATTGGTACATGTTAATCTCAGTTTCCAACAGGCAGAGGCACTTGAAGCAGGAAGCAAGCAAGAAATGAAGGCATGTAGTATTCTTTCATCTCACTGAGATGAAAAGGTTTTTTGGAGAACCATTTGGCATGAAAGCATGAAAGTCTGAAGGTAGAAGTGATGTGAAACCCCCAGAGGAATCATCCCTCCCCAGTCTGATACATGCAGAGTCTTTCTGTCTTCTGCCACAAGACAGGGGATGCTGACTCTCCTTCCAGAAGCTGCTCTGATAGTCTAGGTCTGTAGGCAAAGGTTAAACAGGGCAGGAGAAAGGATAAGCAGATCAGGTGCACTTAACACTGCCAGCCCTGGGGGATTCCCTGAAAAAGACCTCTGGTTGGGCAAAGGAGTGTTGGAAGATATCCTTCAGAACAGCTACAGGCCATGGGCTTTCTTCAAACCTTACAAGTGAGCTGGGATCAGTTCAGATCAGGGTCTGAGGATATCCTTAACTGTGGTTGATCAAAGGTGTACTCTCCACCCCCCCATCCCCCCCTTCCTCTCTCAGCTTTGCCAGGAGACAAAATGGAATTTCCATTCCTAAAAAGGTACTGCTGGGCCCAGCAGCATTTTAAGCTCCTTCTGGAATCAATATTATTCTCTCTCTGCTTCTCAGCATCCTGGTGTTCAATATAAGAATGCCAAAAAACTATTTGGGAAAACCACATATCCAATACGGGCTAATCACATTTAATGCCCAGCTTAAATGTGGACATCTCAGGCCCACTGGGGCTAAATCCATGTAGCCTTTTCATTTTGCAACATTTTCAAGCACTTGATCCATTACTGAATTTTTCAGAGCTACATAGGTTCAAACAATTCAATGAGAAAAACAGAAAGAAGCAGTCAAAAGAAGAAAAACCTAATTTTTCAGCAGATGTACACAGTAGGTCAAATGGCCTAAGGGAAATATTTAATTTAAGAGTCATACTATTTCTACCAAGTTTCCTAACCAAAAGTATTTTCATCAGGAGCACTACTCTTGATCTGGTTACTGCTAATGATTTTCCCCATGGACTTAGCTCATAAAAACATAAATTGCTTTATGAATCATAGAATCATAGAAGTTGGAGAAGAAAATGATGGGTTAGGTCATCTTGCCCTTCTCCCTGACAGTGCAGTATTATTTCTTTTTATAATAAAAAAATTGAAAACAAGCATTTATTCAGAGCTGGAGAATAAAATGCTAAGTTCAAAAGAGATTTAAAAAATACATAATGAAAGCAGCGCATGAAGAGCCAGATTCTTAAGTACCTTGGCTCTCATCTACAAGCCATGACAATTTGATGAGAAGTATCATCTGAATAGGCACAGCCAGAAATTCAATGGCAAAAAAAGGGCCAGGGTGTAAGTCCTGTGCACGAGTAATTATCACAATTGTAAATGCAAATCCAGTAGTTACCTCAGCAAATATGCTGCTAGGCAAAGACCTGGACATCACAGTAACCACAACCAAATGTACAGTGGGACGTGCAAGAACCCAAAGTCTGCAGGCCTTTGTGCAGAGTGAAGGTGGTGCATGTGATAATACACACCGTGTTATTGCCACCTATTGTGACATCTCCACACATCCCATTGAGGCAAAAAGTCTGTGCTTTGCATATTTGCTTTTGGAGCCTTTGGTTTGAGTATTTTTCTGTTTTCCAAAAATGGCTTCAAATCCTGCTTTGTATTACATTTTGAAGCAATTTCCCCAAGCATGCCTAGTTGAAGAGATTGTCCTTTTACAGAAAAAAAAAACCCTAACTTTTAGAACCTGTCTAATTCTGGCTCAGAAACTGTTCTTGATCTGACATTCTCAGAAGACAAAGGTAAATGTTTTTGTTATTTCTTAAGTTAATAAATCTTAAAGCTTTTTAAGAAAAGGTATTCCTATGTCCTGTAAAGCTAACTAAAAATTGTCCTGGTGTGAAGTTCTGACTTTGATGGCCTCCACCCTGAGAAATGGCCCCTTTCCTTCCAGCATTTTTCACAGGGAATGCAGGCACTCACTAAGATTCAGACTTTCTGAGAACCATTATAAACATAAAGTAAATGAATCAAAAACGATGGCTGGAGTTGGTTTTGGACTTGAGTGTGTTTTTTCTAGGTTTCTATAAGACAGCAGTATCTAATTTTGTTCCCATTACTGTCTTGCACAGATTTCTTTTGAATCAGGACATCCTAGAAAATACATCTCAGTATTTCTGTAATTTCTTTAGCTCAAGTGAGCAAGTGAGTCATGGATCTGTAAGCATGAACATTCCCAAATACCGATTACTGAAACTAGAAACACTCTAATCTAGCAATTTTTATTTCTATTATAGTCTCAATACAAGAAGGCCAACATAATTTTAAATCCCTTCAGTACACAGCATGCATGTTTTGATACATCTAACCTCAAATCTTGTATGTGAGTCTGCGCAGATAACAGCCCCGCAATGCATTTTTGTACAGGCTACACATGCAACTGATATAATTGAACGAACGCAAAACAGGGTACACCCACTGAGCAAGAGTACAGAAAAATAAATACACAGGCCATGCCCATCAGAATTGTCTCAGAATGGGGAATGAACAGGGTACCACTTCTATTTTCCTTCACAGCCTGTGGTGTATCTCGTCAGGCCAATCCATACCTCAGCCAAACATATAAAGAGAAAAAGAGATACCGGACTGATGACAACAGCTGCTTCAGAAACCCTTGTTGAGAAGTCAAATCGAAGGACTTTGCAGCTCACTTCAAAATGAAAGGAGTATAATCCCTTCTGCGCTGTGTCATTAATAACTTAACAATAAAAGGAGTTGTGCATTCCTACTGATTCTGACCTCTTCTCCTGACATGCATAAAGCTTCCTCCACTACGCAGTTGATTTGCCTACGACAAAGTGAAATTATTTACAAGGAAACTTTTACATGCATTTGAGTTGGCAAGATACACGTGTTGCTTCAGTATGTATTATATCTCTGCTTCCTTTTAAAAATATAGAATCTTATTAAATATTAACTATTATACCAACTGAAGAATTGATTTAAAACAATAGGCATGCCTGCAGGATGATTTTGTTTCTTACTCTTCTAGCAGACTCATACTCAAAGGACTAAAGCTTATTTGTTGTCTGCAAACTACGAACATGCCCAGGTAATTGCATATGCAAATATGGAACTTGCATATACAAATATTTTTTTAACATGCACAGCTGCCTCGTTCTCTGGGAATATTTTGGGGGGACAATTCAACCACAATTTTAAAAAAAAAAAAATAAACTAAATAAGAAGCCTTACCCTGACAGTCATATTTGTTTTAAAGTCTGGCCTCAAATCCAAAAAATATAGGTCAGATTTTTCCACTAAATGCATGCAGTATCATGATGCAACTCAGACAAATGAAGGCTTGAGAAGAAAATGCACAGGCAAGACATGAGTTTTCTAAGCCATTTCAGTTGAAGTTTTAAACCTTTCTTCTCTTCCTCCACCCAGTTTAGCAACACTGAGCTGCAAGCCTCATTCTCTAGTGGGTGTTTGAATCCTGCTGCTCTCTTCTCCCTGGACGATTCCACTTAAGCAACAGCCAGAACTTCTGCCAAGGAGTGCAAGAAACTAACCACAAACCTCAATTTACATGAGGGCATTTTGATAAAAGTAAGAAAAAGCCCCATTCGGGCTAGTGACTGAGGTTAATGATTGCCTCCGGTAACAAGCAGCGCATGTGCTGCAGAAGCATCTATACCTGCAGATCTGCTCCACCCTCTCTTCAACTCACAGAAAAAACAGCCTGCCCTTGCCACCCGAACAAAACAACCGCCTGTGTGGAAGGTGTGGGTATTCCCCTGGAGGTATCAAACCAGTCATCTCCTCCTTGTACTTAATTCTTAAAAAAGAAAGAAAAATAAAGAGGAAAGACTGGCTCTCCGTGAAAATGGATGCTCCTAAGCTATACAACAGCATGAGATACAGTGAACTCCACAAGGCAGCAGCCAGGTGCCCTCTCTCAGGCATTTATTTCTTTTTGCAGGACGGTTGAGTTTGAAAAGTTAGATCAATGACATATTGGTTTCCAATGCTTTAAAATCCTCCTAGCATCTGAAAGGCAAGACTAGCAAAAAATGATGCATAAGGTATATGCTACCCACCTTTTACCAGCATTCCTTCTGTCAGCTTTTGGGTATAATCCAAGTCATCCCTGGATAGATACTTTAGCAATGCAGTGCAAGTCACACTCTACATCAGCTGGACACCCGTGAAAAATAAGGCTTCAGGAAGGCATAATTAAAACCATTTGTAGGACAGCCTTGGCTTAAAACATACCCACTGCTCCACATGCATTGGATATTGCTGCATTTAATGAGGCTGATGATGAACCCCTATACTAAATTGTCAACTTGGCCTTCTGCAAATGCTCTCCATAGCTCACTTACTTCTGGGTTCGCGAGGTCCATCCACTGTTATCTTGATGGCTCTGTGGTATGTGGCTACTTGTGGTGGATTTGTGAAGACCGTGATAGTCAGTGTGAAGCTTTTCCCTGCAACAGGAAAAAAATGTTACTAAGCGTATGTGTTGAGAAAAGGTATACTCCTCATTTCAGATAGCACTTGAACACACCAAATGGCACTAAAGCACTTTAGCTGTCTGTATATCAAGATAGATACAGGTGCGCAGAGAATAAATTGTATAACCTCACAGCTACTTAGTGCTGGATACATTCCCTCTGTGGCAACTGCTCAAAGCTTTTGGAAAAAAATTAATTTATATTTAAATGATCTACACTTTGTTTGTAAAAAAAGGGGGTTACCCCTAACAGCTAGAGTTTATCTGATCTACATGACTGCTGGTACGTTATCTGTATGTTCTAAAGGGCGTTAGTCCAGAGAGGCTTAGAAATTGTGTCTGACTCTTCCAAAACTGCCACGAGAATCTGATCAATAGCACTTGTTAAAATTAAGGAGAACTGGGTGCTCAGATCCCCTAGGCAGGTCGTAAAATCCCACAGTTCATGGTTGAAGCCAGCATTAGATCAATTCCATATTGCAAACCAGAACCCTTTAAAAATAATCTTCTACTGCAATGCCAAGAAACAAGTGAATGGTAAAAAACCCAATTCCCTACAGCTTGTCCACAGAGAATTAAAACATTTTATGAAGACATAGCAGAGCCTTACGCTTAGGTTCTCTATCATTCAGTAAGAAAACTGTGAAGGTCTTTTCAAAATTGCTATGTGCATGTCCCGGCTTAAGCTGGGAAAAGTAATCCTTTTGATGGCTGCCGGGGAGGGTTTTGTATCCCCTTGTGACTGCAATGCCTTCAGATCCTGCTACCCCTGAATTTACTTTTGGCCAATGCCAGCATTTTCTTCAGGCATTTTTAAAATAACAGAAGTAACATTCTGAAACTTTGATAAGACTTCATATATACATTCATTATGGCTTTGGCCTGGACAACAATAAAAACATTGCCTGTCAGCAGGATTAGCATAGTTATCTCAGCATCACGAAGGATGCAGATACTGACAGGAATCTTTGTTATCGGTAAGAGACATCAAGGGACATCACCCCAACTTAGATAAACAGGAACTGTTGTAAGAAAATTGAGGTTCTCCTCCTTTGGGCACATGCTGTGCGACCTTTCCCATACAGATCTGCCTGCTTCATTTTACCACCTGGCTCCCTCCCTCCTCAGTTTCTTCCCTTCTAAGAGTTCCCATTTTTATTGTTTGCTTAGTTTATCTATATAAATAAATATAAATGTAAATATAAATGTAAATATAAATGTAAATATAAATTCCTGCCTCTAGCAGTAATATCTCCCTCCTCCCTATGCACATTCACTTGCAATTCAATACTTCTCTTAATGCAGTTCCTACTTTGGTGCTAATGGTCTGCATCAACATCGCTGCGAGCACACATACAGAGCTGTTACTGGAAACTGTCTTCATCACATCCCTGTGAATTAGGGAGGTATTCTCCCCAGTCTACAGATGAGGAACTGTGGGGAGATAAAGTGTCTTGGCCACAATCTCACAGGAAGCCTGTGGCCAGCAATGCTAACCACTTTGGCTCTTGCAACTAAATCCAACTATAATCCTGAATCACAGCCCTTACAAAACAGAAGCTGAAACACAAGCCTCACAAATCCCAGGTCAATGTCTTCCCACATCCACATCCTCTCTTAGAAAGCAGTTCCTGCGATAGAAAGAATTTCAACAGAAGCAAAAGTCTTTTCAGATCCCTGCCTGTGGCCCTCAACTTTTGGGTGCTACATCTACCCAGACCAAGAATGGCTGTGTTCTTGACATTCTTTAAATACCAAATGACATGATAAAGCTTTGCAGCTTTGTTACTTTCTCCACCAGTACAACAGATCTTTCTATGAGGCATCAGTAATAAAGTTCAATAAACTTCCTTCCAAAAAACTTTATCACTCATAGCATTTAAAAATATCAGAAAAGCACCTGTAGATCTACCTTCTTTTAAAAAATAGTTTCCCTGTATCATTATATAGACCAAGATGGAATAAGTCTTTGAAAATACACTTTATTCTCATTACTAATCTGCAGTATTTCCATCTTGCTTCCTGGGTTTTTTGGGTTTTTTTTGACAACTGCTGATGCATTAGGTAAGGTGATCCTGCTGTTCTGCTGGAATATGTAGTCAATTTATTTCTTTAGAAGCCTCTTGTGGATTTTCCAGATAGAAAAAGAAATGCAAAAAAATAAAAAATTCTAACAGTAGTGAAACGTAGCAAAATATGGCCGCATTGCCAGTCTACAAGACCAAAATGAACGAAAGGGAGGTGAAGTTACTTTCAAGATTTGCTACAGAACAGACTAGATTGCGGAGCCTGTATAAGGTTGTGACATAAGTTGGCAAAAGCAGGAAGATACTTAGCTTACTTCTTGTTGACAGAAGACTATTCATTAACCACATACTGGTTAACCACAGGACTATATAACCATAAACCTACGTGTCACTCATTGCTGCTTACCAATAATTCTGGCTGTTTTATTCCTCTGGTTATTTTGTTTCTTTTACATTCAGCTTTATTAAGTGGTTTTATCACTTTTATTCATAGCTTCTACATTTATGTGTCTGGTTGACAAAGCTAGATTTAGATTGGAGGTACTGTTAGTGAAATCACAGTTTTATGAATATACCTATTTTGGGGTGACAGCAAGACTGTATATGACTCCTTCTTGCTTTTATGTATTATGATACAGCCATGATACATTTTTTATTTTCAACAGACACTTGCATAATACACACAAGTGCATGCACATACACCCACACATACATATGCAACATGCAGCAGACTAAAGTGGTGGAAATAAAACCAGATTAGTCAGTGGAGACTGTGTTCAGACTCCCTAGCACTGGAGCCTGTATTAGATGCCCTGATTTTCAGTGCCTAAGTAAGTGGACCTCCTAACTACTGGCAGAAGATACTGAGCACTTAGTGTCTCTGCTCAATTCAGAAAGGGGAGGGTGCCATCAAAAATGAGTCAGACAGTCTAACTGATGGACTGACCTCTCTAGTGACTGTAAAGAGGAATGAATACCCCAAGAAGGCATTCTGAAACACTGGACTGGTTTGGATGCCTCCAATAGTCATGATGACAACTTGATGATGTCCTAGCAGTCACAGCAAGGCAGCACATAGCCCTCCACTAGCTAACATCAAAATCTGAGACTCTCTGGGCTAAGCAGTCCCATAAATCTACAGAAAACCATACACAAAGTAGCTTGGATCTCTGATGCATGCCTCAGTATACTGAAGCCAATCACTACTGTGTCATTGTGGGAGTCTGCTGATGGTGGAAGAGCTAATGGGTGATGTCAGTGTTAAGCTGTACCTCACTGGGTTGCAAGAGACACTTCAGAGACTGTTGCTGTCTGTATAAGTATCCCTGGTAGTTCCTAATATTAGGCACATAGTACCTTATGAGCACAAGGATTAAATTCTCCAGCTGTGAGACAGGGCTCTGCCTTTAGAAACCCTTCCCACAGACATCAAGTGTACCCTCATATGTGTAAGGGCAGAGCACAAGACTCACTGCTTCCATCAAGTCTTCCCTCACAGCTAGGATAGGAAAAATCGCTTGGTAATGTTTATTTTTGCAAGAGCATTAAGGTCAGAACCCTTCTAGAAAAATAACAGAAACAGTAGCATTTCTGGCCAAAATACAATACTGACTTTTGAAGTGATACCCAGAGACTCTGTTGATAGGTTTGCTAAAGACTGTACTATCAAAAGTGTCCTCAAGAGTTGCTGTTGATTTAACAGCTGAAGTAAGATGGATTAGACCAGTTGTCCCCAGCTCATGACTTTACAGGATTGCCCACGAGATCCCCTGATGCTGTGCACATCTGCAAGAACTTAAGAGGAAGCACAAAGCGTAATATTGTCTGCCAGTGCCTGCTCAGCAATACTGTTCCTGGACCAGCAAAAGGTGAAGATCACCCTACAAGACCCAAGCATCACTTGGCACACTGCAATACAGGAGCTTGAAGACCGTGTTCAGTCTACATCCCATCTGACAGAAACTGGAAGCAAAATGAGCAGTGAGCTCACATCTAGCATGATGAGAGATTATTTAAGTGATACCTCAGAGCAGCACTGAAGGGCTCTAGAGGGAGCAATAGGCTTGTAAGCTATGGCCCCTGGGAATGTTTGAGAGGAACCAAGCGGGAAAAAAATGAATGCCAAGTGACAACATGGTCACATGAAGCTCCTGTGTGCTGCTTAGTCATCCCTGAGCAGTGTCGTGACCAGATGGATCTGGGGGTAGGAAGGCACACTTAAAACATAAGTGGCTGCATGGGCAGATGTAAAGGGGAGTGAGAACAGACATGCTTTAGGGAAGAGAGACCACATCTTGAACCTATCACTTCATTTTAATCCACCTCTTTCTCAGCCAAACAGAGCCATTGATTACATTGATGAAGTTTTATCTGAATGAGGGCAGAAAAAAAAAAAGAAGTTGGCCCATGGAGTGGGGGGGAGGAAACGGAGGACAACAGATGATATGGTAACAATTACTATCTCTTGCTTTGAAGATTTATCCTGATGATAACAGGTATGTCATTAGAGTTGGGTTTTTTTGTTTTTATTGTTACAGTAAATTATTAGATAAAAAGAAGAAGAAAAAAGGGAAAGGAACCAAGAATGCTTGTGCTGACAAGGACAAAAGGTATGGATGGAAAACTATGAAATGTAATACACAAATGCAATATAAATTCTATTACGGACATTTCTATTCTATTAGTGAGGTATTTCCAGGTTCTAGTAAGAAAGATAATGATACTTTTGAATCCATCTTATACTTTTTAGTGCTTATGTACTTACTTTTATTAAATCACGCTAAATGATAAATTTTATATATCTTTACAATTTTTCACAACATCTTCCTGGGTATCTGTCAAAGTGAAGTTGTCTACTGCATTTTAATAACATATCTGACTGCATCTGGGCAGGATGTAACACACACAAGCTCACATATTCATTCTCAAATGTCGACTATTAAATACTGGGGCCAAATTTTGCCATTCTTATCACTTGAGCCCCCGAATACTCCAAATATGATCAATATGACAAGAAAGGCCAACATAATTTGATCCTTTATTAGTTAATGCTGCTTATCATACAAGTGAAACATTTTTCTACATGTTCAAGTTGCATGTCCAATTTCAAAAAACCTGCCCAAGTCCAAATCTTGTGCTCAGATGGTGACTCTTTTCTCCTGCCCCTGGTGGCAGTTTCACACAGTCAGAATATAACTTTGTCTCTTAGATTAGGCCAGTGGCTATTTCAGCAGAAAAAATCTACAGCTGAACTAAATGGCATCAAAAAAATAACAGAATTTGTTTACCACCAGCACCACAGATACCACTGAATTTAAATATAAGAAAAAACTGTTATTCACCTCATCCGCTACCACGCTGTAAAAGGTTTACAACTTCTGACCACCACAAACCAATGGTCCAAACAGATAAATGCAAACATGTAGAGATGTCAGCAAATGGGGGTGATTGCCCAAAGAAATGAAAGAACTTCCCATGCAAATCAGTTGCACAGGCAACGGATCTGTTTGTGTATTTATATGGATGCTTTGCAGGTGTAAGAGTATGTCAAGTTGGAGATTTGGGGAATACACCCACTTGCCTCTTGCCAAACCAGCTTGGGTCAGCATAAAGGTATACTTTTGAACATTTCTGTCAAGTGTCTCACTCCAGGAAGTTCTTATGTCTGTGTTTACATAGCATCTACTTACCCAGAATGAAATCTTCATTGCATTAAAACAATAGGTGTTTTGTTCTGAATTTATATGGAGCCAAGCTGTCATGCAAATGGCCACAAGCGGCCCTGCTGCAAACTTGGATCCAGCTATGAACTATTGAATTTGCTTCGCAATAAGTTCTGGAAAAGCAACTTGCTGTTGTGGGAGTGTTGCTGGCTTCTCCCCTTACCTTTCCTTCTCAGCTCCCTGCAGCACTACTGAGTGCTTCACCAAGGTGAACACTTCACTCTCTTTTCCTTCTCTGCCCATTCTCCAAGCATTTTTTTTCAGCCAACAAGTCAAATGCTGTGGTGGAGAGCAGCAGAGCCACCTGCCTCTCCTGCCACGGCTCTGGGGATTCCCAGAACTAGAAGGCTAGAAGAAGGCTGTTTCTGGTAGGATCGTTTCAAGGTGTTCTTTTGATGAAGCATATGTACATTTAACCTAAGGCAACACAGGAACTATATTAAGCAACCAAAATTACATAACTGAAATCAAGTAACATTAATAGAGATGCTGTCAACCTAAGCAGACACTAATATTGAATTTTACCTTCAAGTCTATTAGCTGGGTGATAAGGATATTGCCTGACACTCTTCTGGAAACTGTCCCTGACATTCTTCTTATTTCATAAGTCAAAATATTTAAACAAAAAGATGCAGAAGCTGGTTCTATACTCAGTGTAACTTAGAGCTGTTAAAATAAAGCTGACTTGGACCCTCAGCAGCAATTCCAGCAGACACATACTGGTGATGCACAGCAATGTTTTATGTATGCCCCTTGTCATCAGGTGTACCAGGCACGCTACAAGACCTGTCCCACACACTGCTCTACCCTTTGCACTGAAGAATGCCCACGCAGGCAGCAGGTCCTAAGTGGCCTTTCCCCACCTTTGCTGTGCTACGGTGGTACCCACATTCAAATTCCTTTCCTCAGAAAAAAAAAGGAGAATATATTCCTGATGGAATAAACAAAAAAATGCCAGCACCCAGCATCCCAGAAATGTGCCACTGTTGATTAAAAAATCACGCATTTGCTTGAATGCTGCTTTTTATCCATTCCTGTAGCAGCTAACACCTTTGGCATTTGATCTGAAGCCCTCAGAAGAGTGATCCTCCCTCACACCAACAGGGATTGCTCACATTCTCAAGCATTGCAAGGGTGAGTCTCTACTCACTAAAACAGCCAGAATTTTTCTCTTTTTTTTTGCCAGATGTTTACATTAATTTGACAAGAGTTTGTGTGCAGCCAGTTTCACTTCTGCACTGATGAGCGGTTTCACTTCCCAGCCCCATGTGCTGTCATGATGATACCATCCGCCGCCTCCTTCAGCCTTGCAGGGGCCTCCGTGCTAATCCTTTCCCTGACAGTCTGACAATGTGTGTAAAAGTGCAGCCGCCACTGACACTGCCACTCCACTGTTTGCCTGCAAGACACCTGATGGCCCTTTTCTGCTTAAGAAACTTGGGATTTGAAATGCACTCATTTGAAACATTCATGTCTACAATGTTAGATGCAAGGCATCAGTCTCAGTTGGATTCCTTTGGGTTCCTTCCCTCAGGTTACTGCTTCTACTACTACCTTCACGTTATTTTTCCTTTGAATGTGCTTCAGCATAGATGCCACAAAAGCACAATTTATACTGCTTAGAGAGAAAAAAACCTGTTGCAATTGAGTAGCAGGAGATACCAGGTGTGGGTACTGAATGATCGCGGCCATTTATTAGGAAGGGAGCTGCAGCAGAAGACAGGTAGTATAATATCTCTGAGCTTGTGGGAAAGGATATAAATGAACTGAGGAGAAGAGGCATAGGGTCAAGAGATGCGGGACCGAGATGTCAAGAAGGTCTCTGAAGACAGGGTGTCTACAAGAGTCAGTTTAGAGTGACACCAGGTAGTTAACATAGACATTAGTCACTTTTGTATGCCAACATCAACAATTCACAAACACACAAAACCACCAGGGATTCCCCTATATTGTGACATTATCTAATCTCAGATGAGACACTATTTCAAGCTGTGGTAGGAATTTGGCTGGCAGGAACATTATTTGTACTTCAGCTTCCTTAGGTATAATTCCTCTGTAAATATCAGCTTTTAGGCTTTGTGATGGAGGTGGTATATGGGGATGTGTGTGTGAGTGTGTGCATCAGAGTTACAACAATGACAACATTAAAAAAAGAAAGTGTTTTCTCCATTCTGTTCACAAAGACAACCCAATTGACCTGTTTTAACTAAATTTTGGGAGTGAGATGCCTTCTTAGATTGAAAGCCTGCAGATCAAGTTTGCAAAATGGATTAAAGCACTAAAAGACTGGGATGGGGGGAAGACCTTTTAATGGAAAAGCTAGGCAGCCTCCAACTATAAGTGGAGCTGCTGCAGTAACCACTATAAAATTCTTACGAACTTGGGTGGAGACAATAATTACAGCACAGGAAGATGAGATGCTATGGGAAGCCTGGCCTCTGCAGCAGAGTGGCAGCACAAGGAGATTACAGGTTGAGTCTTAAAATGCAATGTTTATTGTTAAAATATTTTGAAGACTTGAAATGTACATACACAATGTATTCAGATGTACATGTCACTAATGTTTGGACTCAGATTTTGAGAGAGTGGAATTATTTTTTCCCAAAGATCACTTTAATGGAAATCTCTGTTGCTACTATGAGTGAGCTACCCTAAAACCTGAATCTCTGCTTTCAAGCTGTAACCTACTAAATGTCAGGGAATTTAGATTTTTTTTTTTGTCAGTACAATACCATTTTGGTTTTAAATTAAGTGCACTTGTTTGTGAACAAGTGTTGAGAAATGACTTAGCTTCCACAAAGTGCATCCAGCTCTAGGGTGGAAGAAAGAAATGATCATTCAGCACACTGCTGTGTCACTGCTGAATGGTTCAGAGAAAGGGAAAAACTGCAACAGAAACACCAGATGGAAAGGACAGTCCAAAACTAAATGATTTAAATGCAAAGCTACTACCTTCTCACAGAAAATGCCTTCGGATCCTTAATCCTAATAATAGTCCTTAACCCAGCTATAATTTCTAACGATTAATAAGCTTTTTGAGGTAGAAATTATCACCCTCACTTTACAGGTGATGAGAGAGACATGAAAAGGTTAAGGCCTAGATTCACAAGAGGATTTAGCTGCCTGAAGTGGGATTCAGGTTTGATTTAAATGCTTGAGTCCAAAATTACACCCCCTCACCCCTCCCACCCCTCCATCCAGGTGGTGCCTGGCAGCAGCTGTAGTGGATATCTGAGGAGGCTTCCCCTGCCAAACAGCCCCATGCCCTTGAGGCCACAAGCTCAGCCTGCTGGAAAGAGCATCTCAGCATGGTCAGTTGGCCCCAACCCACAGCCTGAGCCCTCCTCTGCCCCTTCTCGTCAGGGAGATTTAGTCTGGGAGCTGCTCCTCAGGGCTCACCCACTGACAGCCTCTCATGGTAGCCCCTGCTCCTGCTTTAAGCATTAGGGCATTTCCCCAGGTAAGGTTCCTGCTTCATAGGATGTGCCTCAGATGTACACTCCCTGAAGGGCACCATGGCCAGATGGCTGTGGTGGAGTGGCAGAGTTCTCAATGCTGGTGGCCTCAGCAGCTGGAGGTCCTCCGGGAGAAGAGGTCCTTCAGGAACAGGGATGGTGCTAGCATGGCTCTCGGGACTGGTGGCTGGAGCGTTTGGGGTAAGGTGAGCACCTCATTCCACTCTCATGTCCAAGGACTGCTTTTGCATTTGAACCTATGATTTCTTCACCCCTCCAAGCCCTGTTCTCATCCTTTGCCTAATTGTCATACCAGGAAAACCTCAGTGTAATGGGTGTTGTGGTTTTTGGCAGATCCTATTCTGAGGCACCTTCATTTCATAATGCATTATCCTGTGAATCTAGAAAAAGCCCTTTGAGAGCTGGACTTTGTCTCAGTTCCTCTCCCTTTTTCCAGAACTGGCTTCCATTTAGGACCAGCCCAAGTCTGGCTACTTGTCCAGCCAGATGCTGGCATGCCTTAGTGCTCTGGCAGAGTGCAGGAGTTGGGAACAAACACGCGCCTTGCCCTACAGAGCAATGGAGATGATGACCTCTCAGCATAGCTGCAGGCAGAGGCATCAGGTACAGGGGACGAGGAAGGTGTGGGTTCACTGGAAGAGCAGCGCACTGCTCTGAATATGAAAGGCAAGGAGCAATTCTGTGATCACCAGGACCATTTTAGCAAGCAAGGGACTTCTGCCTGCAAGCAGCCTGAAGCAGGTGAACACCAAAAGACAACCTGACAAGTCACTTCTTCAGTAGCTAGCTGAGCTGAGCGTGGGAGTGTGCACTGGGACTGTTTACTCTGAGTTCATTTTCTTAAGGGAAGGACTCCTCCATGCTGTCATTACACTAATGCAACACACATTGATTTCAGAGCTCAGAAGAGGTCTGGGGTCACTCGATGGATATCCATGCAGTCAGTGATGGGGGAGATAACACTGCTATTATGAACTTGGAACCTGCCAAGTTCCACCAGAGACAACTTTCAAATGTAGAGCAACCTCTGTGGCCTCAGATATGGACGTGGCTTTGTTAGAGTCATGGTGCGTAAAGTCTAGCCTGTGGAAACTTTGTGGCTTTCCCAAAGCATTTCCCTCAGTTCCTCCCTAAACTTCAGGGAACTGATGTGCATACACACTGCTCCAAGCACCGCCCTGCTGAAGAGCTCTTATGGCATGAAGCCTTCAAAGCATCTGCTTCCCTTCTCCTCACCTCTGTCTTCAAAACCTCCCCCCTCTCCCCTACACACTGCCCACTCCCTCCTTACACAAGATGGCAGGTAGCTCCCCATCCGCAGAGGAAACGGTAGGAAAGGGCCAAAGGAATTTAGGATAGTTCCTAGCAGCATACTGAGGCCAAAACCTGCTCCTGCAATACAGGCTCACACAGAAATCCCAGCCTATGCTGAGAGGCAGCAGCTCTCAGAGGGGACAGACAGGAAGAGCATCAATAGAGGAAGGAGGACAAGAGACAGAGATTGATGCAGGACTGAGATGAAGGGAATAAGGTTGATCTAGAGAGACTGCGAAAACTGTGTTGAAATAATACAATGGGAGAAACAGGGGAGAAGTAGGATGGGAGCAAAAGAGGTGGAGAGTCACACAGCATTAAGGTAATAGAAAAAAGTGTCTTTTTTTTTCCTGCTGCTAAAGGGTTTTTAGAAGGGAGCAGGGATTGATTCAGACTGATGAGGGTTACGCATATGACTATGCTGGAAAAGACTCTCCTGACAGCAATTGTAAGCCACTGATTTGCAGCATCCTCCCTTCTAATCCTGAATGGACTGACAAGAACCGCATGCTGTAGGATAGTCAGCTGAAGTTCACTAACCAACCCCGAAGCCAGGGTCCTGATTTGTCTCTCAGAATGATTTTATTTTGATGACAAAATAGCAGCTGTTATTTGAGTTGTAATATGGGTACATGCATATATAGTTACATAAAAATAATTCTTTTTTTTTTAACCAGAACTCAAGCAGCCTCTGAAGGAGGGCACACTGAAATAAAAAGCAAAATAAAAACAAAGAAGAAAAGAAAACCCTGAAGAGCCAACACATCTCTTGAAACTATGTAACATTTTCATCTAGAGAGGTACTGTGTTTCCCCTCAGCAGTATCCTCCTAAGCCCAACTTCTTTTATCATGGCAAAAAAAAAAAAAAAAAATCTCAGTGTCTGCCTCATCCTCATCGTTAGCCTGAGTTTCAAAACTGTACAAGCAGAGCTCTGCAGAACCAAAAAATAGATTTATTGTTATTGGACTGAGGGCAGTGGTTCAGCACTTGGCATGGCCACTGTTTACAGCAGTAATGCTCCCGGAGACAGGAAGTTCTCCAAATCGCTCTGCCATTATTTTTCTCCTGTTGACGCTTTCTGATCGAGAGTTTTTTCGCCCAGACAAAATTTTAAGTAACCCAGCAGAGAGTGTTTGGGAGCTGGCAAAGCCATCCGTAGTCATGCTCAGCCTCACGGACCACATGATGTTTTCCGAGTCAAAGCCCCGCGCGGAGCTGCATCATACGTATACTTTCTTACACAATCAGCGATTCATGCAAACTCGGCTGCACGTAGCGAGCATGTGCCAAAGACGACTCAGGAAGCACTGGCGTAATGAGAAAGTCTTCTCCTCTCCCCTCCTCCTGCCACTGTGTCCCTGCCACAGGCCAGCACCAAGGCAGCCATCATCTTGAACAGGCTGGGTTTGCTAATCAATCCAATGCCGACCTGGACTATGGGCCTTGAAATGGGCATCAGCTCCTCTGTACCAGTGCGGAGTCCGCACACTGAATTCATCCAGAGCTACTCGGTTTATACAGAAATCTTAGTGAAAATTAATGACTCAACTAAGCAACCCTAAGTCACTTAAAAATAAAATTACTGCTTCTGGCCTCTGTCTTTTAGAGAAAAATTCACCATTCAGACCAGACTGGAGGAAGAAGAGCCCTGTGATAAACATCAACTCTCTAACACTCAGCTGGGGTGAGGACCAGCAGCACAGCCCCTTCCTTCAGCTGCTGCCCATGGGTAGCAGGACTGGCAGCAGCAGCCCCAGCAATGCCCAGCACTCCCACCCCAACATCCATGCCAGCCTTGCCTGTGCCTGGTGTGATGCAATGACATGAGTGTAGGATGGCTCCAAGGAACTACCCACTCCTCCATAGTCAAACCACCCCTTCGCTGGCCATCGCGTCCTCCTAGCACCGCCTACTTGTCAATCCAAAGTATAAATAAGTGGTTGTTTTTAAACTCTATCAACTGAATCTTTTTTCAGTTTTGATTGCTGCTGGATTTCTTCTATTTTCATCCCGTCTGGCAAGTGTGGCTCATTGTTACTCCAGTATTTGATACCATGTCCCCTGAAGCATTCCAATGGCTTGGACCAGGACCCAGCCGCCTGCCTAATACTGATTTTATGATCCTGTTGAATAGCATCCTCCTCTGTTTTGCACATATTTTTATAATTTTGAATGTGTTTAAGTAAAAAATAAAACAAATTTTAGCAAAGTGCTCAAATAATGCAACCACAAGCTGAAGCTGCACAGAAGGAGCAAAATTCTGACTTCAGAAGACCAATAAAAATAATTGGACGCAGAATCCAGGACAGTAATTTCTGGGTTTTAAGTATTTTTTGAGATTCCAGCTTAAACTGATTTTTCTTCCCCCAAATTATATCCAGAAGTAAGAGTCCTGATGGCAGAAACTTCTGAATACGCTGGGTAATATCTCTCTCATGTCCTCCTACCAGCTACACCTGTGAAAAAGCAGTACTTCTTTGGCTCTGTGGAAATTGAAAACTATTGCAAAACTTATTCATTGGTCTAATCCCAACAGCTACTAGGAAATATCTATGTAGGCTTAATTTTCTGTCCTTTCCAAGGTACAGCGTTTAAGAAGGCCTTGCTGGAAAGCTATCACAAAGCTCCAGCTCTCAGCTCAGGATTGAGATCTTCTGCAGCAAGCCAAGACACTTCCCCATTAGCTACTATTATGATAACCTATTAATAATTATTTTCATCTGGAAAACATGTTTATTTGTTGGGGGTTTTTTAATGTTACATCCTACAAAGAAGATAGTTACTGGGATTAATGATTCCATGAGGAAAATATGTAATGCTTACTGAGCCATGAAGCTCTCCCTCTCCAAAGTAACTATTTATTTTTAATTTTATCCAATGAATTTCTATGGTGTCAGGCTTTTTACATCAGATTTGTTTCATCACAGTAGTCTAAACTGGTTCATTATATATTAAAAAAACAGGGTACTTTGCAGTAGTGGCATTTTGAAGTTTAAGGTGTTTATGAATGGAGGGAGAAAAATAAAGATTAATTTTTTTTTTAACCAGGTAATCAGGCAAGGGGGGCTGAGATTGGCTGAAGTTTTAAACCACATTTTTCTTTCAGAAATTACTTACTCGGGCTTACAAGCCAGACAGGCAGGTTTTCCCAGTAGCATTCTCCAACTAGGGTGAGGAGTAGTAACTCTGGAGCCCAGCCAACTCCAATGTAAATCTGTGTTGTTTAGGAAAGCAAGCCAAATTGCTTTTACAACACCTTGATGTTTTGGGCGACCTGCGATATCCTCAGCTCCCATTCTGGGTGTCAAGAAAATCAAGTTTGGTTTTTTTGTTGTTTGTTTTGGGGTTATTTTTTGTGTGTGTGTAATTCTGAGCAAAAAGCACTGGCAGAGCAACACAGGACAACCACTTACTGTTACTGTTAGATATTAAATCAATGCTGAAACGCAGTTTGGTTCTTTAAGCTTTGGCCAATATTTGGTTGGTGTGTTTGCTCTGATCAATAGGCAGTATCAGACACCCGAATGTGGGGAATCGCTGTAACTCCTTCACAGTCAGTGCAACGCCACTTATTCACGGAGATGTAAACATGCACAATAGTCTTACGTTTGAAACAGCCACCAGACTGTCCTGCTAGATTTCATTTAAAGCCCATAGAAGAAAATTTAAAATATTTATTAAGAATGTCAAGAATGGCAATTTCCGACTCTCTTAGGAAGGAGAGAGCAGTGACTTGCCATCAGTTTGGCAAGGCTTTTAATGGGGATGGTTACACCTGAGCCATAACCGATGCACAGGGAACTGTCACTGGTCGAAGCCATTCTTTATTCTCCAGCAGGGATTTTAAATCACCCGAGGTACACAAAGACCATCCACTCTGACCATAACCGACATGAACTTTCAATCACTGTTCACATAATACTCCTGGCAACACATTATCACTGGTGGCAACTGAAGTTATTCAAACTCAAATATTACACAGCAAACAAAGTTTCGGTTAATTTTCCTCTAGTGAAGTATCAAAGGAAGCAATGCCCTTTGAAGCAGCCACCTTATGCTTTAGGCTTTATACAAATTCAACAGAACAGCACCTCAGAAATCCCGAACCAAATGCAAACAATCCCCACCTTTGGAAAACAATCCCCTATTCGAGGAGTAAACAAAAGCATACATTAGTCACTTGCTCCAAAGATGGGCAGCCAATAGAGGTGGTGAGATTTAACCTCGAAGACTGACTAATAGCATGCAGCGTTCCCAAATCACTCCATTGCTTAAAGGATCCCGAGCACCTGAGTATCATATGATATACAAGGTTTATGTCTGTGCATGAGTAACTGGCTACCAGCAACCACTTACAGCAGGGTAAGGGGCTCAGTGACGCTCCCCGTCAAGCTTTTCTGTATGAGTAGGGACTGTTCTCTTCTAGCTCCTAGATTTTGACCTTGAAACTCACATAGTTCACTGTTATGATTTCTAGCTTCATTACCATGGCCAGGAACTGAACTACAGGTTTGTTTTTATTAGCTTCTCCGCCACTTTGCCAGCTATTCATTTGAATCGTCTAAACAGTCATCTCTGAATCATAATGCAAATTCCATTTACTGAAAGGTGGTACCTTTAATATAACAAATGAACATGTTTAATGACTGATACTTTTAGACATTACAGCAGCTCTCATGTTTTCAGTAAATGGATATAATTTTCTCTGCATTACCCTATTATTATTCTTTGCTAGCATTACAAAGCTACGTTCTCAGCTGCGGGTGTTTTCCACCAAGTGCATTTTGAAGACAGCCCAAACAACACGATTTAAAAGACATCTCCCTCTGTATCCTCAGCTAAAAATGCTGCAGGATACAGAGGGACTGGATTGGTATTTTATTCTTAAAAGGTATTTACTGCTTGCACCTATGCTTCAACAGGGCCATGCTCTTCCACAATTGCTGACTGTATATTGGAAGAGTATCTACAGATGCGTTTCACTTCAAAGGCAAATAAATAAAGGCTGTTGTGTATAATCAGGATAACTTCCTCGGTCTGAAGCCTGACCCATCTCCCATTTGGAATTAAACATTTTGAAAGTGAGTGAGGAGAAGTGGGTCACCTTTGTAACTCTCCAGAAGCATACTCATAGCTCTGTTTGTAGTTGTAAGAACCACACACGCAACCACACATCAGGAGACGGCTCAGATGTTCACACGGGGAGAGAGGAGGAGGAAAATGGTGAGGAGTACTCAATCTAGTTCAGAGACACGCCATCGCACAAATTGCTCAAAAAGGTATTATACAGAAACCTATTTAAGTGCAGAAGACACTATCATTTTGATTTGTGAGTGTTACGGCACTGAATCGTCCCTAAATAACACTGCTGTGTTTGGAACACCATCACGTTGCGTTCCGATTTTACTTAAAAGTACGAACGAAAAAGAAGAAAAACACATAAGTAAATATCATATGAAGTCACATGGAAGGTATGACAGCTTTTCATTCTTGACCTTAAAAGCAGGAGGCTGATCTTTTCTCAGAGCTTTTTCTGAGAAAGAGCTCACCAGCTTCTCTTCTGTGGGTTTTACTGAACCCCCGGCTAAGGTTCCTGTGGGTTTTACTGAACCCCTGCGACCCACATGAAGGGACTCCTCTCACAGCAACAAGGGCAGTAATGCAAGAGGAGCGCTTAAGATCACCTTGTAATAGAAAGGTAAACACGGTTGCTTGGAATTTATGGGGTTTAAGCTTATGGACTGGAGCCAAAGAGTGAAGTTGCGAAGGGTCCTTCTGTTGATTTTGCAGGCTTTTGGATCAAGCTTTGTACACCTGCCCACTCACATGTGACACGAGCTGCACGTGTCAGGTACTATTTGCAGCTTCCTAACAACGTTTTTATATAGTTCCAGTCCAAGTCAACTTCGACTCGTCTTTGTCATTTATGCTCATAAGGCCTTTTTATTTACTTACTAGTAGTTACTGGGTATCACAGAGACACAGGGAGTCAGATATTAAACTCCTCTGTTCAGTTCTGGTCTCTCCTACCCGCTTTTCAGGAGCACATTAAACAACAAGACTACTGCATATTGTTCTCCATCTATTTCAGAGAAAGAAAGGTCAGAAAAAGTACCCTATGCCTTCATCAGGTTGTGATGAACCCAGAAAATTCTTAGATCTATGCAGGAATTACTTGTAATTTTAGGTTGACTTGCTCTGTTACAAAGACCAGATTTTGCAGAGAGTGCCCGGGAGCCCTGAGACAGTCATGAGATTTTACACAAGCTGAAAATTATCATTTTAAATTGAAAACATGCTATTTAAACTTAAACATGGGTAACATTGTGCTGTTCTAAATTTGACAGGGTGACTTCCAGAGTCAAGTGCGACTTGCTGTCTATGTGATTCTGGTTTTTTTTTCAAATGAGATTTTACTGTTTAAAATTGAAGTAACACAGAATACAGGCTAGGATAAAACAAAATAAAACATATAGCTAATTCCATGCCCTTGGAATTGGCCTATGCCAGATCTTGCAGCATTCCTTGCTGCAGAAAACTCAATAGATGCTGTCTTCAAATTCCCTCTCAGTAACCAAAACTTCACATAACTGGTGAACATGACTGAAGTGTAGTTGAGAACAAACACATACCTCTTCCACTTCTACCCACAAATCGGAGGTCATTGAACCTTGCTACTTGGTTTTTCATGGCAGCTGTGGCATTTCTGAGTTCGGCAGAGTAGTTTTCATCGTTTCCAGCCATCACTGTTACCAGCGTCCCATCTGGCACGTCTCCCAAGGCCACCACCTATGAAATCAAGGAGCAGAAGCCTCAGTTCCCTTACACGACATTTAATTTTGGTCATGGAAGATCAACAAGTAACATGATAAAATAGGAAAAAGCAGAAACAGCAAAAATCTATGTAGACTAAGAGGCTGTTTGGGGAGAAGAAGAATCGCTTCCATTCCTTGTTCGCTGAGCTACAGAAAAGTTTTCACATTGATGCACCTTTTAAATACACAGTACAATGTGTACTTTGATGTGGAAAATACATGAAATAAGCTTTCCAAAATATTATTCTGTAATGCTCAATAAATAAATTCAAGTAACGGGAACCAATTCTGGCCTGATACACATCAATAGCGTTAGTTTTAAGCTACAGTGGAGTCGGCACAATGATGGGAATGTGAAATTCAAGAGAAAACAAAACCAAGCCAATCTTCTCATGGATGCAGAGGGTCAGAACCCCCACGGCTGCACCAGTTCCCTGTCTTTTTCTCCCGCCACTGTGAACGGAGCTGCCCCAGAATAAATTCAAAGTCCATGGAAAAGCAGGCCTCAATCGAATGTTTAATCACAACTTACTGAACCATTCCTTTTTTTCCTTGAGAAGCATGAAAGCAAATCATTGACTTAGGACCTCACCCTCAACCTGATGGATGGAAATCATGATCTGAACTAATGAAATCTGCAATCACTCAGACAAAGGCTTTCACCTGCTCTGAAATGTTTATGCTGTAGCTCCTTGGTGCCAGCATCTGTCAAACAAATATTTAGGAATATAGGATTTGCTGCATTTCTGATGCAATCCACTGATATATAGATTTCTAGCCTTAAATTTTCTGACTTGTACCTAAAATGTTCACACTGGTTAAATGATAAAAAAATTAACTTTATCTTGTCTTCTTGAGCACGGCTGAATTCTCAAATCAATTTTACCCTGCTACAATCAAATTGATATTTGGTACATCTCTTGATTTAGTCTGGCAAAAGCAAGAGCTTGAATTAGGTCCACTATCATACTTTTTTTAGATCTCATTGCTGTTCCCTCAACTAAGCCTACAGCAGCAACCTCAGGATAGCTACCAAAAAAAAAAAAAAACCCAACAAAAAAAAAGAAGAAGAAGAAGAAAATGTAGCTAGTTTTTGTTTCCTCTTTTGCACATTCTAAGAGGAAGTAGTCCTGCATCATGTCCTCTGAGTTGCAGCTCGGTATTTTTCCTTCCTCTTAGTCTCTTCTAGCTTATGTCCATGCAGTTATAATTGGCTGAACCTTGTCACGGCTCAGTCTTATTTCTATTAGTTTATAATCAGGCTTGTTCTTTCCAAACAGGATCAGCAGCTCCTTTATTTGATCTGGCTCTGACACTTATTCCCCAGCCATAGCTAGCTCCCATAATACGAGAGAGGTCTCCAGTCTCAGGTATTTCACAGCCTTTCCTTCCATAGGAGGCTGCGTTTCTCACTTCAGTGCTCTCCCATGTGTCACCAATAACCCTTATTTTCACTTCCACATGCAAAGTTAAAATCACTGTGTCAAAATTCCCTCTTTATGTATCTATTTCAACTTCTTCTTTCCCATTCCTCTGCGTCCCAGGCTTTTGGTGGTTTTTTTGTTCTCTTCTGTGTGCCATTTGTGTTTCTGTGGCCTATGCTCAGCGCTGCACTTTTCAAATTTCCCTGATCTTGCCATAAATTAGTCCCTGCTTAAAACGTTTAACCTAGGAAGTCTTCTCCTTGCACAGCATTGTGTCATGAGGCACACTGGCTCACAAGATCAGCAATTGTGAACCCAATGTGCTCACTCAGTTCTTTAAAAGTTACCGTAAAACTTGATGTATGCACATACATTAAAGGCACAATAAAGGGAAAGGGGAAAATTGGGGCATTACCCTCACCTCCCTTTGATGCAAATGTTTGCACGTTCACTTAAGGAAACACATGCTAGTATTTTAAGGAATGAAAAACCTTTGTGAATCCAGGGTCAGTTGTTTTTTACGGGACAAATATTTAAAATCACCGTTTTCAAATTACACTGAAGGCAACCTCAGCGATAAGACATACGAAGACAATATTAGAAACAAGTATAAAAATTACACAGCCCAGAAAAGAAACTAGAGCTAAAAGTCCCAGACAATAGAAACAGAAATACAAACATTTACATTAGAAAAAAGACTAAACAGATAAGCTGGGACTTGCTGACTGGAGCTATCTACTATGTTGTACTCTTTAGCTCTTAAACAAATGTATTTCCAGAGAAGCGAGAAGAGTATCAGAGTTTCAGCACTACCAGGTATCTAAATTACCTACTTCTGCCACATCAATCAAATAAAATTGGCCTTTTAAATTAAGAATTAGGTTATTTCTTAACGGTGTTTCGGCAATGAATCTATATGGCACCTTATTTGAGTTATTAGGTATTATTTTCCAAGTTTCTCAGAATCATTCTTATTTTAGGGGAAAAAATATTCATGGAAATAATCATTTTGGTTTGAAATAATATCCCGATCTCAAAGATGAAACATCACAAGTGATTTTTTCCCAAGAAAAAGTGAAGAGAGAACGCTGTCTCTCTCTTTTGATGGACACAATGGTTGTTAGCAAATACCTGCTTAAAGTCACCGCTTTTTTGTAAGATACAAATAAGATACTGGCAGCATAGGAACGATCTGAACTGGATTTTCTAGTTCCTGCCCCAAACGATCTTAAAAATCACGACTTTTAAGAATGCCCTCGCCAACGTTCAATATTTTGTATTAAACCAACGCGATGGTTTTATAGGTGCCAAACGATTTCAGGACTCATTTCTCAGCAGTTCATGGCGACAGGATTTGGGAAGAAGGACGAGGAGCAGCGAGAGCCCTGGCAAAGCAGGTGCCTCCCAGCACAATATTTTAGGAGCTCAGAAGGAAACCCTCTCCCGGAGTTTTGTTTTGTTTGGGGGCTTGGGTTTGGTTTTTGGTTTGGTTTTTTTTTTTTTTGAGGGGGCTGGGTTTTTTTTTTGTGTGGGGGTGTTTTTTGTTGTTGTTGTTTTTTGCTTGCGCATTCTGGATTAAACTGTATCAGCATTACAAACGCTTGCTTTCGTCCGTGTGGAGAACCTGGCCCCTTCCTCTGTTGGCAGCGGCCGGGAGCGGGCTCGCCCGTTCGAGCGGAGGGTTGCACCGGCTGCGGGCGGAGGGGAAGGAGGAGCGGGAGCGATGTTGGGTATCTCGCGAAACCAGCCCCCGGGGGTTGTTTTCCGCGGGCAGTTTCCACAGACAGCCAGGGCCAGAAGCCCCCCTGCCCGGGGAGGCGATGGGGAGCGGAGCCCCGGCCGCTGCCGGACCCCGCGGCTCCCGGCGGCTCGGCAC